>PVJC01010916.1:0-40547 GCA_004026665.1 Murina feae | reverse complement strand
GAAAGACTGCAAATGTAGCGGGGATGGAGAATGTGTGGCCCACAGGCTGTATAAGACCCGCAAAATCATTTGGTCTGGCCTTGCCAAGGCATTAGGGGTGAGTTAATTAAGTGTTTGAACAAAGATAGCAGGCTAAGTTTAAAAACCATAATTTTGAGGGGAGCTATGGGGGAAAAAAGAGGAACAACTGTAATAATCTGAACAATAAAGATAAATTAAAAAACAAACAAACAAACAAACAAAAACAAAACAAAACAAAAAAACCATAATTTTGTATGGCCCTCAAATATTGTTATAAATATCCTAATGCCCCTCGGCAGACAGGAGTTCTGCACCCCTGAAAAGCAATGCTCTGTGGTGTCCTGGTGAAAGAACTCTCTCCCAGGAGCGAGGGCAGGGCTTTCCATCCTCTTGCTTCCTGGCCAACATACTTTAAAAAAATTAGATTATTTATTGTTTACAATATTACATAAGTCTCCTTTCCCCCCCATTGACCTCTCCCCACCTGCTCCCACCCGCCAGCACATGCTCTCACCCCCCTACTGTCTGTGTCCATCGGTTATGCTTATATGCATGCATACAAGTACTTTGGTTGATCTCTTTTTATTCTACCCTACCTTCCCTCTGAGGTTTGATGGACTGTTCAATGCTTCTATGTCTTTGGATCTATTTTTGTTCATTAGTTTATGTTGTTCATTACATTCTACAAATGAGTGAGATCATGTGATATTTATCTTAATCTCACTGGCTTATTTCATTTAGCACAATGCTATTCAGGTCCATTCACGCTGTTGTAAATGGTAAGATTTCTTTCTTTTTTATAGCAGCATAGTATTCCATTGTGTAGAGGTGCCACAGTTTTCTAATCCATTCATCTGCTGATGGCATTTGGGCTGTTTCCAAATCTTAGCTATTGTAAATTGTGCTGCTATGAACATAGGAATGCATATATCCTTTCTGATTGGTGTTTCTGATTTCTTGGGCTATATTTCTAGAAGTGGGATCACTGGGTTAAATCGGAGTCCCATTTTTAATTTTTTTTAGGCAAATCCATACCGTTCTCCACAGTAGTTGCATCAGTCTGCATTCCCACCAGCAGTGCATAAGGGTTCCTTTTTCTCTGCAACCTCACCAGCACTTGTTGTTTGTTGATTTGTTGATGATAGCCATTCTGACAGGTGTGAGATGGTACCTCATTGTTGTTTTGATTTGCATCTCTCAGATGATTAATGACTTTGAGCATGTTTTCATATGTCTCTTGGCTTTCTGAATGTTCACTTTCAAAAAGTGTTTATTTATGTCCTTTGCCCATTTTTTGGTTGGATTGTTTATCTTCCTTTTGCTAAATTGTATGAGTTCCCTATAAATTTTGGAGATTAAACCCTTTTCAAGAGATCACATTGGCAAATATGTTCTCCCACGCAGTGGGCTCGCTTCTTGTTTTGTTGATGCTTTATTTTGCTGTGCAGAAGCTTTCAAACTTTGATGCACTTTTTAGTTAATCAGCTCAGATCAATTTTCTTATATTTGTAAGTGGCATCTTTTTCAATTTCATTGAAATACCTATATGTTCAAAAAATGCTGGAATATTTTTGTCAAAAATAGATGTAATATAGCAAAATTATCAAGCAACTGAAGTTAGACTAAAGAAAATGAGAGGTGATGCACAATATTTGTGTATACCTATGAAAGGGGCTAGGAATACTGGCCAGGTGATATTATGTGGAAACCTTTGAAACTGCTATTTTTGTAGGTCAAAAACTGTTGAATATTAGCACTTTCATGTAGTTTGGCCTAATTAGGTACAGCATTTGTAATAAGCTTAAGTTGCACATTTCCTTTAGACAAAAAAGCACATAAAATTACTCAGTGATATCCTGCAGCCTGATGAGGGGCAGTTATTACTTCCAAAGTCAACATAAAATTTCATTAAAAGAATTAAAGACCAAGAGTTCAAGAGACACCGCCAGAAGTTTACTTAGTTTCTGACAGCATTATTCATCTATTCTGCTCCTTAGAGGAAAGGCCCTCTTTTCTCTGCCTGGTACTTCCAACTAACCTGCCGCCTTAACCATATAAGTTGATATGGTTCTTTTCTTTCTGTCTCACATTCTTGGTTCCACAAAAATTGTCAAGAAAAATTAAAAAATAACATTATGATAACACTAGCCATGTCGGAGCCTCACTGGCGATTTCATGGGCCTTTAACCAGTGCAGACACTCAGAGTGGTCCATACAGATGGCCATTCCTCTTTAGAATTTAATGCCTTGCAGTCACTGTCTAAATTATCAATAAATGTATCTTTGATTTTTTAAAAATAATTCTTTATTGTTGAAAGTATTACATACCCCCCTTTTTTCCCCATTGACCCCTTCCAGCCCGCTCCCACCCCTCCTCAACCTACCCTAGGCCCTTCTACCTATAGCCCATTGCCTATGGCCATGGGCCATGCTTGTACTAGTATACATACAAAGTTCTTGGTTGATTACTTCCCTCCCACACTCCCTCCCTTGCCTTCCTTCTGAGAGTCTGTTCCACGTCTCTGGATCCCCTCCGTTTGTCAGTTTGTTTTGTTTCTTAGATTCCACATATGAGGGAGATCATGTGATACTTGTCTTTCTCTGGCTGACTTATTTCACTTAGCATAATACACTATAGAAGTCCAGTGGGCTGATGGAGCACGCACTCAGGGCTTGGAGACTCAGCTCATGTGTAAGTCCGGACTCCTGCTACCTCCCAGTACCAGTTCTTACTGCAGTCCAGAGAACCCCTTCCTGTCACCCCTGGCAGGGACCAAGTCTGAGTTAGATGTACATACCCGTGAGTCCTGTATCCCAGGGCAGGGTCTGCACTTGCTTACTCCAATATACTCTGGCTGAAGAAAAACAAAATTTAACAGCAAATTAAAAAAAAATACCATGACAGGCCAAGAGAGACCATAGTAGAAAGGAAAAGACTTTTTTCTTTTCTTGCTTTTGAAGCAGGGAGCCCCACAATTTCATGTTTCAGTGAGTACTGCAAGTGATATAGTCAGCCCTGTTTAAGCGCATTTATAACACATATGTGAAAAAGTACAACTGCCAGAGAAACTTCAAGAAGGTCATTTAAGATCTTATAGGGGAATGTGTGTGTGTGAGAGAGAAAGAGAGAGAGAGAGAGAGAGAGAGAGAGAGAGAGAGAGAGAGAGAGAGAGAGAGAGAGAGAGAATGAGGGGGAAGGGAAGAGGAAGGAGAAAAAATGATCAAGAAATCTATTTGAGGGGAAATTATCACTCAAGCTGTTAATGGATAATTAGGATTAAAATCAACACTCAAGAACTTTTTATCTATGATCCAACTTTTAATCTCTAACAGTCACTGGGCCATTTGTGTGTGTGACATGTTCTGTCTGCTCACGAAGTCCTCCTTTTCGTTCTTCCCACAACAAATCTGTCCAGTTGCCAAGAGCCGGATCAACCCCCCTACATGACACTCTCCCCATGAACACCCCGTGAGCCTCTGTGCTCTGGAAGGGCAGCAGTCACACCATGCCACATTGTCCTGCTAAATCCAACACCAAAGAGCTAGTTACTCAAGCCCCAAGCCCAGTTACTCTCTTTCTCCCTCCCTTCATCCCATGTGAACACTCAGATGTCAAAACTATAAAATGGACAGATAGCATAGTAGTATTGTTTAGTATATGCTCATTTGTGAGTCTGTCAAAATTATTATTCTCAAAGGAGCTCATTATTGCTGCTGTAGGGCATTGACTAAGAAGAATGTACCTAAATTCCATAATTAAAACAAAATGAGCAATAGGTGACAAAAGTGTCTAAAAAACAAACAAAATCTGATGGGTTTAGAATAATAGGCAGAATTATAACAATATCTTGTTAGAGCTGAGACAAACAGTATCACCTTCTTCAAGATATTTTGGATAGTCTTTAAAAAATCCAAAATTTTGAAACAGTTACTAGTTTGCCCACAACTTCACCCTTACGTATATTTCCCCTTTACTTGGAATGCCTGACACTGCTATCATACTTTATGATCCAGTTAATTTGTTCTCTTTATATAGGTAATGCAAAAGTAGGCTTACAGTTCGTCTGTAGAAAATACTATAATAATTAATTAATAATATAGAATAATCTGTGTTCAGGTTACTACTGTAAATTTACTTTTGTCTTACTCTGTATTGTATTGCTTTTGTTGTTGTTATAAATGGAATTGTTTTTTTATTTCTTAACATAGTGCATTGTTAATGTATAGAAATGCAAATGATTTTTGTATTTTTATTTTGTATTCCAAAATTATGCTGAATTTTTTTACTAACTCTAATCATTTTGGGGGGAGAGTTTTTACAATTTTTTGTATTAGATCATATCACTTACAGAGACAATTTTTTTCTTCCCTTCCAATTTTGATGACTTTTATTTCTTTTACTGACCTAAATCCTCTGACTAGGATTTCCAGTATTATGTTGAGTAGGAGTGGTGAGAGTAGATACATTTGTCTTGTTTCTGATCTTAGAAAAGGCTTTCAACTTTTCATTGTCAAGTATGATGGTAGATATGAATCTGTTATATGTGGCCTCTATTACGTGAGGTATATTACTTCTATACTAAATTAGTGAGAGTTTTTATCATAAAGAATATGTATTTTGTCAAGTGTTTTTCTGTGCTTATTGAGTAGATCATATGACTTTTATCTTTCATTCTATTAATGTGGTGATTTATTGATCTGCATATGTTAAACAATCCTTATATCTGAGGGATGAATTCCAATTGTTTATGGTGTATGATCCTTTTATGTGCTATTAAATTTTGTTCGTATGTGTAATCACACACAAAAACTTTACTCTTTCACACCACCCTGCACATTTTATGTTTTTGATGTCATAATTTATATTTTTATATAGTGACTACCCATTAATAAATTATTATAGTTGTTATTTTTAATACTTTTACCCTTTAATCTTTCTACCACAGTTCAATGATTTATATCCTATCATATTATAGTATTAGAATATTCTGAATATGAATATATACTGATCTTTACCAGTCTGTTTTACACTTTCTAGTTATTAATTAGCATCATTTTATTTCTACTTAAAAAACTTCTTTCAGCATTTCTTGTAAGTTAGGTCTAATAGTGATGAGCTCCCTCAGCTCTTGGTTATTTGGGAAAGTCTTTATTTCACCTTCATTTCTGAAGGACAGCTTTTCCAAGCAAAGTATTTTTTTTTTATTTTTTGCACTTTGAATACGTCATCCCACTCTCTCTTAGACTTTAAGCTTTCTGTTGAGACATATATTAGCTTTATAGGGATTCTATTGTATTTGAGAAATTTTTTTCTCTTGCTGCTTTTAAAATTCCCCTATTTGTCTTTAATTTTAGATAGTTTTATTATACTGTATCTTAGAGAAGATCTTTTGGGGTTTAAATTACTTGGAGAACTATAAGCTTTCTGAACACAGATGTCCAAATTTTTCCCTAGAATTGGGAAGGTCTCAACCATTATTTCCTCAAGTAAGCTTTTTCCCCCTTTCTACCTTTCTTCTTCTTTTGGGACTCCAATTATGTGTATATTGTTTTTTGAATGGTATTCCATAGTCCCTATAGGATTTCCTCACTTCTTTTTTCATTCTTGTTTTCTTTGTTCCCCTCAAATTGGATAATTTCAAGTGACCTGTTCTCTACTTAACATATTATTCTGCTTGATCAAGTCTGCGTTTGGTGCTCTTTATTGCATTTCCATTTCATTCACTGTATTCTTCAGTTCCAGAATTTCTGTTTGGTTCTTTGTATGATTTCTCTCTATGTTAAACTTCACATTTTGTTCATGTATTGTTCCTTACCACCCTTTTTTTATTGAAATATCTTTCTGTGTTTTCTTGTAGCTTGCTGAGCTTCCTTAAAACAAGTGTTTTGAATTCTTTATCAGGCAAATCATAGATTTCCATTTCTTTGGGGTTGATTTCTGGAAAATCATTGTGTTCTTTTGATGTTGTCATGTTTCCTTGATTGATTATGTTCCTTGAAGTCTTGCATTGTTACCTTTGCATTTACAGAAGCAGTCACCTCCTCTAGTCTTTGCTGATTAGCTTTGGAAGAGAAATATGTTCCATTAACCCTATTAGGAATTTTGAGGCTTTCTTAGACTTTTTTATTTTTTTTAATGTATACTACTACTCCATACTTCTTGTTCTCTATTGGGGGAAAGTCTTAAGATTGTATGTCTTCTCTTGATCCTATAAAGCCAGGCCAGGTGCTAGTAGCCTCCTATTTGTTCTTCCTAGGTGGGACTAAAGGCTCAAGTGTGTGTGTTTTTTCTCAATCCTGCAGTGAGGCTTTCTCTCTGTGAGAGCTTACTACCTATATGTAGGCTCACCCTCATCACCCTGAGGGGCATGCATAGGGAGCAAGCCATTTTCTTTTCGCGCGTGCGCGTGTGTGTGTAAGGGGTGTACAGAGTATTAAGGGGTTGTAGATGAAATGTTCCCTGAAGTTCATGAGTGGTCTTTCTGATGTAATCCACAAAGCTACATCATGTTAGTAAGTTTCATGTCTCTTTAAAATCCTCTGAGAGCCCTGGTTTCTGTTCTTCCAGATGCTTGCCTCCCCCTAGTCACACAGCACATTACATTATTCTGGGTGTGGAAAAAATAAGTGGGTCTCTTTGGCAGCACCACACATAGCCAGGGAAGCTGAGTGCTCACTCACATACCTCACTCACAGTGGGGAAAAATCACAGGCTTAGGTGGGAGGGAGGGGGGAGAGATAATACAGGAGTAGTGTAACTGTTCTTCTTACTCTTTACTGTGTCTAATCTCAGACTTACTTTGTTCCAATGACATGTGGAACTTCTGTGGTGGACTCCTGGACTGCCATAAGAGCACTCTCACATACTGGTTAGTGGCAAACTTGATGTTCTCTCCAGGAAGACAGTAGCAAACTCTTATCCTGCTATTGCTATGCCATCACATCTTGTAAAATTTAAGATTAAATTAGAGTATGCTTCTCTACCTTACTTCTTTTCAATCAGCTCTATATCTTTGAGGCTCATGTACAATGGTGCATGTAATTACTAGTTTATTCATTTAAACTGTTGAATAGTGTTTCGTTTTTTAATATACTGTGTTTCTTATTGATAGAAATTTGGTTGTTTCTTTATGTTTTTTTTCTTATTACATTAACTGCTTTTAACATCATTAAATTTATCTTCATGCATAATAGCTTTTTTTAGTAAGTACCTAAGGTTCTTAATTTTAATATAGTAAAATTTATTAAATTTTCTTTATAGCTATTATTTTTCTTGCTTAATAAATTATTTTCTACCATGAGGTGAATATATTGTATTATCAAGTTTAAACTTCCCTTTAAATTATAAGTTCTTGATTAATTTGAAACTGATTTTTTGTATATGGTAAATATTTTTTCATATGAAGTATTTGTCCCAGCAACATTACTAAATATATTTATCTCCTTCATTGATTTTAATGCAATCTATGTCCATACGTGCATGAATTTTTATATGTATAGGTTTCTTGGCTCTCTGATTTATTTCATTAATCTACTTTCCATTACAACACCAAAACTTCTACACCTTGTTAATTATTTTTCTTTATAAGATTTGATATTTAATAGAACAAATCTTTTTTTCTGATGATTTTTAAAAAGTTTCTTAGCAATTCTTAGCCTTCTATTATTCCAAATAAATATTCAGAATGAGTTTGCTATTTAGATCAGTGAATACACCAGTTGGGATTTGCAATGAGATAGCTTTGAATTAATGAATCTGTTTTAGAAGAACTACCTTTTCTGTGAATACTGAATATTCTATTGATGAACATGTTGTATCTCCCCATTTCAATATGTTAATGAATCAAATGAGACAGTTTCTCCCTAACAGTTCACCACATCCTTTTTAAGAATTATTTTTAGATAGCCTATATTTCTAGTGCTTTAAATGGTATTTCTTCAAGAATACATTTTTTCTAATTGGTTGTTGCTTATAGGTAAAACTGTAATTGACCTTTGCATGTTGAATTTATATCTAGCAACTGTTGAATAATTTTTCACCTAGAAAGTGAATAAAGGGCATTCCAGTTTTGGCAATATGAGTTAAAGTACCAAGGGACACATTCACTGCAGAACAAGTCCAGTCTGAAAAGACACACTATCTGAGACCTCTCTTGGTCACAAATGGCATAGGTGGTCTCCAGGAACCCTTCCATTCCAAAACAAATAATAACAAAAGCAGAAAAGAAAAACAGTAGAAATGGCAAGGCTGACAAAAATTGAGTATGTAGTATAGCATTGTGGGTGAGGATGCAGAGCAGTGGGAATTCTCACTCACTGCTGGCTTGCAGGGCAAGCTGCTAAGTTAAATGTTCAAATCACCTTGAGAAAATAATTAGACATTTTCCCTCAAAGCTGATCCGTCAAATATCTACAATCCAAAAACCCCATTTCTTAGGTTTAAGCCTGTGATAAAGTCTTATGCATGTATATGAATGTTGAGAGCAGCCTTCTTTGTATGTGTAAAACACAGGAAAAAAATTAAAAATTTCCATCAAGACAGTATATTACACAATGAATTGTTATATAGCAGTAAACAAAAGAAATATATGTATAATAAACAAAAATATATATAAAGAAATAAAAGAAATATATATATATATATATATATATATATATATCCTGTCTAATAAAAGAGTAATATGCAAAGTAGGCACCACTCTGTGACAAAGATGGCCACCTCCATGGCCACAAGATGGCGGTGCCCATGAACACAAGGATGGAGGTGCCCATAGCCACATCTCCTACCTAATAAAAGAGAAATATGCAAATTAGGCATCACTCCATCACAAAGATGGCCACCCCCATGGTTGCAAGATGGAGGCACCCAGTCCGGCTCAGCCCCGTCACTGAAGTGGTCAGGCTTGTTATCCAGACAGGTGACAGGGAAGGTGGGGGGCCTGAGGGGTGGAACAGGTCATCAGAGGAGGCTGGGTGCTCTTCCCAGGCCGGAGGCCTTCGCCAGAGGCCTCAGGCATGGGCAAGGGCAGAGCCATTGATTTGAGGGGGCAGGAGCAGAGCTGGTGACCGAAGGGGTATGAGGGTGCCCTACCCAGGCATAAGGCCTGGTCAGGGGCAAGGCCGGAGATCACAGGTGCCTGGGCTCCGCAGAACCAGTGATCGAATGGGCAGGTGCAGAACCTGTGGTTGCAGGGGTCTGGTCACCAGTGGAGCCGGCAAAGCAGGGGTCTAGGGGTCCCCTGCCCAGGCTTGCAGCCTTGGCCAGAGGTTACAGGCCTGGGCAGGGGTGGAACTGGGATTGCAGGGGCAGGGATGGAGCCAGTGACTGGTGTGAACTACAGAGGAAACACCTTTTCTTACTGCTCATTGGCTAAGCTCTCTGTATGCCACTGGTAATATTCTTAGTAACTTGGGTAATAAGAATCCCTAAAGGCGATCTAGGGTTTTTCCACCACACTCCTGGAGAAAAAAATGAAGGTCTGCTGCTGGAGGGCTAAGAAATGTCATATCCTGCCCTGGCCGGTTTGGCTCAGTGCATAATGCCTCAGCTTACTGACTGCAGGTGTGGGTTCAATTTTGACCAAGGGAATGTACCTAGGTTGCAGGCTTCTCCCTGGCCAGGACCAGGTCAGGTCTCATGCAGGAGGCAACCAATCAAAGTGTTCCTCTCACTTTGATGTTTCTCTCTATTTTTCCCTTCTCTTCAACATTCTCTAAAAAATCATTGGAAACATATCCTCAGGTGAGGATAAAAAAAAAAAAAAGGGGAAAGAAAGAAATGTCATATCCTATGAAAGACAGACACATCTTGAAAATGCCTAAATAAAGTTGTCATTTTTTCATGGTGAAGGGACTGGAGTCTGTGTTGATGAAAACACCTTGGTGGCTGCAGTGACTGGCAGTGGCTGCAGCAGCAGGGTGATGGGGCTGGTGGCTTCCCCTGATTAGCCTGATCGTCTCCCACAAAGGGAAGCCAGATTGCGGCTTAGGCCTGCTACCCAAGGGGAGCAGGGAGTGGGCCTAAGCCGTTAATAGGACACCCCCTGAGGGCTCCCAGTATGTGAGAGGGGGCAGGCTGGGCTGAGGACCCACCCAGTGCATGAATTTTGTGCACCAGGGCCCTAATATATATATCTACTCTAATAAAAGAGTAATATTGAAATTAACCATCTCTCCGGGATGCCTAAGCCATGCCCACCAGCCAAGCCATGCCCACCAGCCAATCAGAGTGGCTGTATGCAAATTAACCCAGCCAAGATGGAGGCCCACAGCAACACACTGAGCGACAGCGCTGCGGATCTGGGGACCAGGTGGCGTGGCGAGGAGTCCCTAGCTGCTGCCTTGACCTAGGCCAAGCTGGGGCCATGACTGCCATTGAGGAGATGAGGGGGCACGAGTCATCTGGACCCTGCAGGCAGCACCCAGTAGCACCTGCTTGCCCATCTGCATGGTGTGGAGCAGACAGGCCCGGCAGAGAAAAGAGAACCAGTGGAGTGGGTCCAAGCCATCAATAGCACATCTCCTGAGGGCTTCCAAATTGGATAAAGTGCAGGTCCGGGTGAGGGACCTCTCCGCTTGCCCTCCCCCTCCCCGACCCTCACCTACCCATGCACGAATTGTGTGTGTGTGTGTGTGTGTGTGTGTGTGTATGTCATATATATATATATATGTATATATATATATATATGACAGCATAGATAAATCTGCATACTGTTGAGCAAAAAAAGTCTTAGAAGATAACATACAGTATATACCATTTTAAAGAACCCTCAAACAGTAAAATTAAATAATATCTTAAGCATTCAATATTTGTAACAGAATCCCATATTTTTTAAAGGCAATAGAATAGCAAACACAAAATTTAGTGTAATGATGTCTCTGAGGAAAGAATCATAAGGACAAGATAAGGGAGGAACATACAAGCAGATGCAAATTATTTGTAATGTCTTATCTATTGGGCTAAGTGTTGGTTTTATAGATGTTGATTGTATCATTATGCTTTAGTAATAACATTTATATAACATAAATCTTTTGTACATGCAACACATATTAATATAATAAAATGAATAAAGATATGAAAAATATAGAACATTTATCCATCACTTAGGAAATTATCATTAAAAACTTACTAGTGCCAGATATCAATCTGTGTACCAAGAATTAAACAATACCAAGTACCAATATTAAACAAGACAAAAAAATGATAATCTCTGCATTCATGAGACATGCATTCTAATAGATTCAACTAAATTAATTTATGAAATAGAACTTATCAAAATGAATATATGTATAAAAGTTATCTAAAGAGTAAATAAAAAGGAGTCAATATTTTCATTTTAAACAATGAAGTATCTTTAAATTACCAACAATCTGGATAAAAGGAGAATGAATAAAATCTACTTAAGGAGTCAAATCCCTCCAACATATTCATCTTATTCCATCCTTTCTTAGAAGGACAGCTTCAGAGATGGCCAAAGACTTTGATTTAAAAGGCCAACTGAGCAAATTATTGTTTTAAATTTTTAAAGAATTTATTTTCTATTTAATTATTAACATAATGTGAAGACCAAATGAATTTTTCTCCCCTAAACGTCTAGTACTCATGTGCTAAAGAGATGAAGCAATTGTCTTTAAGATTCAGGTGCAGACAGGGGCCAACTGTACCTTGGTTATAAATACTAACCCTCTGCCCTTAACTTCAAAAACTCTATGTGAGCCTCCAGCCAAAGAATAGCATGTTAATTTTCCCCTTAGACTATCCACAGTAGAGAATCTGGAGGTCATCACATTCAGGGTGTTAATGAATGAGCACTCTTTCAGTTAAGAGCTGCAGAATTTTCTTACCAATCATAAAAATTATTAATGTAGCTAGAAAACATTCTAACTCCAGTTTGCCATACTAATGAATGTTTCTAGATAGCAAGTCTACCCTTCTCCCATGTGAATAAGAATGATAACAGGAAAAAATAGAGTCTAGCTTAAAAATTTCAAGTGATCTTTCATCTTTGAATGTGAAAACAAAACAAATAGTACTTATTGCCACCTGAGTGAATATTTATCATTTAATTTTGGGTAGAATTATAGCATATATTAAGCTGGATTAAAAAGTTTTGAGCACTAATTCAAAGTAGGATGTTTAGCACTAAATGTTGCAAAGTATGATTTAAAAAACAAAGGACTTCTACTAAACCCAATAGACACCCTGAAAATAGCAAAATACGCTTTTCAAACAGTGGCTATACCATGTTAATGTAATATTACTAGAGGTTAATAAATATCTATTAGTTTTTATCTGAATTGATAAGTGAGACTACACCATTCTGGGGTGAGTCTAAACAGATTTCTGAAAATAACTGACCTTAACTAGACTGAGATCAAGAAGTCCTATCCAATAGAGAACACAATTCTTTTTCATAAAAATTGATACAGAAGCAGAATGCACTGAAAGAAATAGTGCTAAAACAAAAAATAAAGAAGATTGTTGTTTTGGCCCCAAACTTTTAAACTCTAAAAATTGAAGCATAGACCAAGAAAGTCATTTATTCATTATGGTAATTAGTGCAAAATTGGATGGTTACACAAAGGAGTAAAGGAGCAAAAAACGAGAGTTCAAAGCCAGAATTAAACAAAAATCTTATGTATCAAGCATAGTACTTGACATATAACAATCATTTAATAAATGGATTTAATATAGAACCAGCAGTACCATTGTTACTGGTTGATTTAGAATTAATAATCCTTAAGGTTATTGGCATCCCTTTTGGATATTTCTCAAATCACCAACTAATACGTATATTATGATAAATTTGACCAGAAGGGCCTGACTTGTTATAATGAGTTAAGAACAAAGAGAAACAATACAAGTAAAATCTACATTTGCACATTATTGTCAAATGAATATTTAAATGAGGGAAAGAGATATTTTGATAATACCTTCAAAAAACCCTTTTCTGTGGGACAAAAAATAAGGGGCAAAGACACGGTAAAATTTTCTAAAAGTAACCTACCTTTTGTAATAAACTATCTTCAGATACATAAGAAATTTCATCTTTACTCCCATATGTTAATATATTCTTTAAATATACAATCCAAATTAAAAACTGATTCTTAATAGAAAGCTTTTGTTAAAAGTAACATTTTGAAATGCTGTCAGTAACTATCATAAATATTTGAGAAGTTAATATTTTAATCTTCAACTGTAGCACAGAAAACACTTTTAGTGACAGACAGTGCTTCATTAATGGAGTTCTGTGTGTCTAATTGCTTTAGGCACAGTGAGCTGCATTATTTTGACACATGACATGCAATTAGTACATGGTCACACGGCTAACGGGAGATTTTACACCTTTTTTCCTTTCTACATTCAGAGTGAATAATTAACATATTTTTTTTCTGCTTAGAATAATAATCAGAGCCTTAGATCTAGAAATTGCCTAATGAAGTAAAATTCCAGTTGTTGACATTAATATGTGACACATTTTTTCAGTTGTTAAAGTAAACCTTGTGCTACCACTTTCATTTACCCTATCCAAAATGCCTTATGAGTTGAGAGTTACGTTGTTCTTCATATGAAATTGTTGAGAAGACAGATCTCAATAGATGTTTTATAGCATTACTTCAGTGCTATAGGTACCAAATCAATATTGCTGGCAAATTTTAAAAGGGTGCCTATTGGTATCTTCTTTTGTCATTAAATGATCATTGGCTTTCAAAATGGAAATAGACTAGGAAGCCACTATCTATTATTTTGGGCAGTTTTTAGAATAAAAAATTAATTATTTTACAACACAAAATTAGATCCAAATACTTGAAGTTTTCATTAACATGCTCTTACTTATATATAAAACATTTAGCAGCGATAGAAAAGTTACACAATATTTCCCTAGAGCAAAGGCAGATATTTGTGAAGATAAACTTTCGGGGTCTATCAATTAAATGGCTCCATCTGAAGCAAACATTCTATTCCTATAATTTTATCTTCCTAATTTTTTTTTTCTAAAAGAGTCCTCCTCTCTAGTGTTGTATGTTTCAGACCTCACACAACCCGGTGATGCCCCTGATAAAAACCATCATATTACATAAATATAAGCTTTTGAATGCCTCAAGGAGAATTTTTTTTCTCTGAAAATACTGTCATTTTTATTTCTATTTTTGTTTTAGATGAAAATTAGGTAACTTGGAGAAAGTTTATCAACAACACTATTACTTATTCAAAGTGCCTGAATTTAAGACTGGATTTAAAGTTGCTACTCCTATAATATTCAAAGAATTACAATTGACTGTCCCCTTCACTTATTACGTAATGGTAAATAGTAAATGGAACCCTGTAAAATTATTAAGCATTCAAAAATTAAACTCTGGCACCAAAATATTCACTTGTTCTTATGCAATGTGATGTGTATTACATAGGAGATGAATATTGAAAGCAAAGATTAAAAATAGAAAGTGCCATCTACATGATAGAAGAAATCAACTACAGAAGCACTGGCCAGACTCTCATTTCTGTAAAGTAAATTTGTATAGGCCAGAATGATTTTAAGACACACATATGGAAATTGGAAAGAATTTCACTACTGACTATCAATTGATGTTGGTTCTAAAAGTCTTAATTAATCAATGACATTATAAATTTTTAAATGTTAGCTATTAATATACTAGAGGTCTGGTGCATGAAATTCATGCAAAGAGAGTGGGGGGGGGGGGTCCCTCAGCCTGGCCTGCACCATCTCACAATCTGGGACCCCATGGAGGATGTCCACCTGCTGGCCTAGGCCCACTCCCCAAGGGGATCAAGCCTAAGCTAGCAATTGGAAATTCTTCTCGCAGTCCTGGACCCCTCACTTTTTACTGCCTGCCTGCTCACTGCTCCTTCCCACCCAGCTCACTGCTCCTTCCCACCCAGCTCACTGCTCCTTAGTATTGTTGCGGAGGTGAGAGAGGCTGCTGCGGAGGCAGGAGAGGCTCCTGCCACCACGGCTGTGCTCACCAGCCATGAGCCTGGCTTCTGGCTGAAAGGTGCTCCACCTGTGGGAGCACACTGACCACCAGGGGGCAGCTCTTGTGTTGAGTGTCTGTCCCCTGGTGGTCAGTGTGCATCATAGCAACTGGCCATTTTGGTCATTCTGCCGTAATGGTTGCTTAGGGTTTTAATATATAGGCTAGGGGCTCAGTGCACAAAAATTTGTATACTCAGGGGGGTCCTTCAGCCCAGCCTGTGCCTTCTCGCAGTCTGGGACCCCTCGGAGGGATGTCCACCTGCTGGCATGCCTGGCCAGCCTGGCTGAGGGTCTGGTGGCTGTTTTCAGGCTGGCCAAGCCCCACACTGGGCACTCTCACCCCATGGGCATGTGGCCAGCCTGGGTGAGGAGCTGAGGGCCATTTTCAGGCTTCCTACAGTCCCTTCAGGGTTTGGGTCCCTACTGGGGTGCCTGGACAACCTGGGTGAGGGGCTGAGGGCCGTTTTCAGGCTGCCCACAGCTCCCATTGGCCCAAAGTCCCAGCAAGGCTGGCTGGAATCAGGTTTCTGGGGTTTATTTATCATCTATAATTGAAACTTTGTTGCCTTGAGCAGAGGCCTAGGCAGGCAATGAAGCCTCCTGTTTGCTTCAGCTCCATGGCTTCTATAATTAAAACATTGTTGCCTTGAGCAGAGGCCCAGCCAGCCTAGGCAGGCAGTTTCCTCCATTGCTGGTGCAACAGAAGCCTCCTGTTTGCTCTAGCTCTGTGGCTGCCAGCTGCCATCTTGGCTGGGTTAATTTGCATACAGCCGCTCTGATTGGCTGTTGGGCGTGGCTTGGCTGTTGGGTGTGGCTTAGGTGTAATGGAGTGACGGTCAATTTGCATATTGCTCTTTTATTAGATTAGATGTGAGAATATATAAAATCAATAATCTTAGGGTTATTATTATTGTGGCCTGTAGTAAATGACTTCCTATTGCTCTATGTACATAATATAACCAGGGAGAAATTCCATTCATATAATCTATAAAAATTGGCAACAATTCTTATTCTATACCAGATTATTGTGAAACAGGAAAAAATAAGCACCTATCATGTCACTATGACTCCTAACCAAATTATTAAAATGATAATTAAGGTGAATTTTTAGTTTGTAAAGTAGCCAATGCTTGAATTAGCATTCACATAATATCCTTTCAATATCCACTCTTTTTCACCAAAATGAAAACATCATTATGTCAGAGGAAGAAATAGGTATAAGAATGGCCCAATGTTGGGAAGTTACATAAGGAACAACGCAGCGTGTGTATGTTGACAATAAATAAAGTATCAAAGGACAGTAGCACAAAGTGTATAACTCACTTGCAAAAATAAATGACAGTATCAAGGTACATACACTAAATATTAGAAAATCTATTGGCATCTATCCTATATAATAAAGAGGGAATACGCTAATTGGTCCTAACAGTGTTCGAGTTATGACCAGTCAAAGATGCACACACACAGATGATGGTGGGTGGAGACGGGGGTGGGGACTTGTGCCACCATGACATGAGGCTGCCACGAGGGCTGGTCCCCCAGCAGAAGTGCATGCAGGCCCATGACGCTGCCTGGCCAGGAGGGGCACATCAAACCGGGGGCGGGACCTAGGCAGAGAGCTCTCAGCACTCTTGCACTGAGGTCTCAAGGCGTGGAGGTGAAGGGAGAGCACATAGGCAGCTAGAGGGATCAGAAAAGGAGGGGAGAAGAAAGCAGTTAGGGCCATCAAGCAGGCAGGCAGGTGAGCTCTTAAGAGCCAGTGGTTCTGGATTGCGAGAGGAATCTCAGATTGGAGAGGGTGCAGGCCAGGCTGAGGGACAGCCCCCCATGCACGAATTTTGTGCACCGGGCCACTAGTGTGTGTGTGTGTGTGTGTGTGTGTGTACACAAATATATATATAATCTTAAGTGATCATTACGACTGAATGACTGAAGGACCAGATGACTGCAACCATCATTGACCAGTTGCTATGATGAGCACTGACCACAAGGGAGCAGATGCTCAATGCAGGAGCTGGTCAGTGCACTCCCACAGCCAACCTCCTGTGGCCCTTCCCCCTGACAGCCAGCCCCCCGCCCTCTGATAGGTTCCAATGGGGCAGGGGGGCTGGCCAGCAACCGCCTGGGGTCCCTCCCCCCACCAGCTGGCCCCCGGATAGGCCTCGATCACCAGCCAGGCCGAGGGACCCCACCCGTGCATGAATTGGTGTACCGGGCCTCTAGTAATCTATAACAGTAATGGACAAAATTAACTGAGCATGTGTTTTGTCCATATGCTTTACATAATTTATCTCTAGCATTCATGACAGCATGCTAGATGCATTTAATTGTCCCATTTTATAGGTAAATAAACTGTGGTTATTTTGTACTGTTCTCATTTAGCTAAGCTGGGAATACATTTATCAGAATTCCCTTCTGTTTGTGGTTTCAGGTTAAGCCTGGCCACGGAAGCAATTTGCATGCTGTTTGCAAGATGAGGCGGCAGCTCTTAAGCTCAGAGATCAGTCAGTGTAAGGCACCAGGTGCCACCGAGGCTCACACAGGGCCCTGCTGACCTGCTGCCTCACCTCGTGGCTCCTCCTTTGGCTTCCTGAAGTCCCAGCCAAGGGCCTGTGTGTCTCCTGGCAAAGGGCACTGACTTCCTCTGCAGGTCTCCCACATCATCCAAAGTGGACGCGGGGAGAGACAGATGCAGGTACCAGCGTGCTCACGGGTTCCACTCATCCTGACTTCTCCCCTCTTCACATGCAGTTTCCATTACCTGCTTCCAGCCCCACTGATGATCTGTAACACCTTCAGGCCCATATGCCAATGCAGAGGGTTCTTTACTAGCTCTCACAACTGTCTCAGATTTGTGACAGTTGAAGTTTCCACAGATTCATGCTTCCCTAGTCAAACTGTAACTAATCCAGAAAACTAAGCTTCAGAGAGAAAAGCAGGACTCTCTGATTTCCAATCTTAAGATTAAACTACTAACATACCCTCCCTTTACCCAAATGGACTTGAATTAGGGACCTTGCCCACCATAACAGATGATCAGCCATAATCTCTTTTGACCCACATATATGTCAGGGCAAACCTCTTGTTTATTGAACATCTGCAATGAGCCTTTGAAGTGCCAAAGGCACCTCACCTTCTCCCTAGCTTAGGATGGCTTAGATACCCATATTCTCTTTCTACTTCTGAACCTCTCGTACATGTGGGGTCTCTGACTCTCTCATGTATGTGAGGTTTCCATACATATGGATGTATTAAATTTGGCTATTTTTTTCTTGGAAAAAATAATCAAAAATAAAAATCGGTTTGATTAGTGATTACATGTTCCTCCCTCAAACACTAAAAAGAATAAAAGAATACATCCTAAGTAACACAAAAATATATATTTCAACCTATATATTTGGAATACTAGTGAAATGCTAAAGGTAATCATAAAAATTGGCAATAAAACTGAAATGTCTTCAGTCTTTGCCTTTAATTATTATTCTCCCAACAACACTAGCCAGTGCAAGTACAAATGAGATTATAAATCTTGGTAATGAAGAGAAAAAATAACTAGATGATCTTATTATATAATCAGAGAGTCTATAGGACTCAACTGAAAAAAATAATAGAATTTATTTTTCTAGCTAAGTGGCTGATAAACTCATTAATCTAGTAAGTGACAGAGGAAAGGTCTGCCTGACTTTATGGTGCTCTGCCAACTCTGGAATAAACTTAGCAATGTATGCAACTTATGTAAAGAAAATTATACACAATTTCACATATTTTAAGATATAAGCAATTATTTGATGATGTACAACATACTCCATAATGAAAAAGGTAAATATCAAATTCTTGAACAGATCAAATTCTTCCCATAGTAACTATGAAATCTACTGTGTTATCAATAAAAACAGTAATGGGGCTTTTGAAGCCTGAAAATCGACTATAATTCTTATCCAAGAAAATAGAGATAGAGGTATCAAAGACAATGATGACAAATGGTAGGGAATTCGATGTGACTAACCCTATCAAATGTTAAAATACTTAATTAAATTCCAATAATGAAACCGGTGTGGCAATGATACACAGGCATATGTACAGATCCATGAAGTAAAAATAACCCAGATATAGACATTATCCTTTTTCCTTAATGAAAGGGGGGGGAAAGCAGTGCAGTATGAAACTTTTATTTAGTAAATATTAGAACAATTGACTAGGAAGATAGAAGAAAAAAATAATTTGGACTTTACTTTATTTCAAATGCCAGAACAAATTAAATGACTTACAAAATAAATCACTCTATATTTACCCTGGCCAGGTAGCTCAGTTGGTTAGAGCATCATCCTGATACACCAAGGTTTTGGATTCCATCCCCAGTCTGGGCACACGCAAGAATCAGCAAATGCATAAATAAGTGGAACAAAATTGATGTCTCTTTCTCTCTCTTAAATTTAAATCAAATTTAAATTTTTATCACTTTATGTAGATAGACAATATATGTAGATGATCAAAGTAAAAAAAAAATCAAAAGAGAAGAGAGTATTTATAAAACTCTTATAATGTATATGAAGTGTTGAACTTAGAAACACTGGGAGAAATTGCAAATGTTAAAAGACTGACAAATATTACACTATGAAATGTATTGTTTATATTTTCTTTGGTGAGACAAATAAGAATAATATGGATATTATAAACTAGTGCAAATATTTACAGCAAATATAGCAATAGGGTTGCCTTTATTACATTAATTACCAAAATATTCATAAGCAGTCATTAAATGTCCATAATTAAATGGACAAAGAATATGATTAGATAATCCACAAAAGAAGAATTACAACTAGTAAATAACATGATGCAAATGTTAATTCTTGTTAGCAATCTCACATATGCAAATTTAAACAACAATGATACCATATTCCCACTTACCAAATGTGGTATGTGCAGTTATGTATTTTAATATTTTCATCAAATAATCCTAATTTTAGAAATATTTAATCAAAATAATCCCAAGTTATGAAATTCTCAGTGTAAATATATTCATCTCAACATTACTAGCAAAAAAACCCAAAACACACATCTTAAATATTCAATTAATCATGGTACACTTGATGCATGAGATGCATTTTATGAAATAGATGTAGTTATTGAACAGAGTGGCTATGAAGATTATATAGTCATATGAAAAATATTTTCATATGTTCATTTTAAATAGCAAGTTAAAACATTAATGTAGTACAGTTACAACTGCAGCACAGCTTTATTTTACATTAAAAAATAACATGGAAAAAGAAAAAAAGACTACAGGAAAATATACCAAAATGTCAACAGAAAGGAAACAAATCAATACTTAATAATTAAATTATAAAGTTCAATGTATGTTTTATGTATCATGTGTATATGGTGTAGATCCCAGGAATGCTATAATCCTTTATCAAGATTCTGTTCAGGCTTGGAATTTTTTATGTTTAATCTAGCATTTTCCAGGGCTCTGCCATTCCATTTGTGGATATTTTGTGGACCACTAAGTTCCACATGTTTTAATGTTTGACACACACTTAGCAAATTATGTCTCATTGCGTAGCTGAGCAGCTTGTTTTTCTTTCGCCTAAGTATTCCATTTCTTATCTCATGCTATCATCAAGTACTTACTCAAAATTACTCTAACATATATTCAAGATCATCTTTTGAATTATAGTCCCTTTATTATTATTTCACCTGTTCCTCTTCACTGAAAAAAATGTTAGAAATGGGTTAGAATAGATACATAATCAGAAAATTAGAAAAACTGTGTCATATCTATGAATAAAAGAGGAATTATGTCTACCTCCTCTCTGAACCACATTACACAAAAACAGAAATCATTAATTTAGTGGCTTTCAGATCTTTTTTCTTGATGTTCTTACAAGCTTTGCTTACTTAAGAGAAATCATTTTCCCTAATTTAAATATTTGATATACCATAATTTCAAAGGCTCTTCCATATTTAATAAATTTTATTCCCAACATAAACCTGTAAAACAATTATCTAAAAGTTTAGCATTTACTTTACTCCACTATTATTTTTACTACCCAGGAATCAACAACTGCCATATTTATAAATTTTAATGGAATGAATTAAGCTAATCAGAGTACAAAGATTGCTGAATCACATCTTGTGCAATTTAAATTAATTTAAACATTATTCTAATTTTTAATTTCTGTTATTCACTTACATAGCACCTTAAGAGTGAACAGTTCTCATATGAAATCACATTATTGAGCATATAATTTTAATTGTTTTTAAACATCTTCCAAGAAAGAAAAAAATTAGTTTTAGTTTTTATGCAATGCTTTATTTCTTTTGCACACCACATATTCAGAGTAAAAAACCACTCACTTCAGAGCATTCATTCAATTTAGACTTTTCCCAATTTATGAATAGCCCTTGACTCACAAAACCCACTCAGCAGAGAGAACTTGTCCTGTTGCCGGAAGCAGAGCTTTTGGTCACTGTATATATGTCAGGCTTTCTTGAGGGCCTCTTGGTTTATCAGTTCTGTCTTGTTGAAGATGCAGTTTCATTTATTCAACAATTTTTACTGGGTGACCATATACCAGGCTGTGTTTTCTTTCCAAATGGAATTCTGCTGAATAGGTTTCAGATACTACCAATAGCCTTAATTTTTTTTCACTCATATTTATTTTTTCCAATTTCTTAGTGTAAAATACACATGACATAAAATTTCCCAGTTTTACCAGTTTCAAGTGTACGGTCAGTGATAGTAGGTACATTCATATTGTTGTACAACTATCACCAACAATCATGCCCAGCTTTTTCATTTGCACAAATAAAACTCTGTACCCATTAAACAATACTCCACCATTCCCCTCTCTCCTCAGGCCCTGGTAGCCACCATTCTACTTTCTGTCACTATGATTTTGACTACTCTAGGTACCTCTTGTACAAGGAACTGTACAGTATTTGTCTTTTTGTGACTGTTTTATGTCATTTAGCATAATATCCTCAAGGCTCATCAATGCTGCAACATATGTCAGAATTTCCTTTTAAAGCTAAATAATATTCCAGTGTGTGTGTGTGTGTGTGTGTGTGTGTGTGTGTGTGTGTGTGTGTAACACATTTGGCTTATGCATTTGTCTGCTGATGAACATTTGAGTTAATTCAATGTTTTAGTTATTGTGAACATGAGTGTAAAAACATTCTTGTGACTCTTCTTTTTTATTCTTACTCAAGGAGGATATGTTTTATTGATTTTTAGAGAGAAATGAAGAGAAAGAGAGCCTCCCATATGTGTCCCAACCATGGATCGAACCCACAACCTAGGTATGTGCTCTGACCTGGAATTGAACCCATAACCTTTTGGTGTATGAAATTATATTCCAACCAACAGAACCACTTGGCCAGGGTGTAACCCTTCTTTTAATTATTTTGAGTATATAGACAGAAGTGGAATTGCTGAATCCTATGATAAATCTCAATTGAACTTTTTAAGGAGCCTCCACACTGTTTGTGTACAGTACAGCACCATTTTACAGATCCACTAAGAGTGCACAAGGATTCCAATATTTCACATCCTTACCAATGCACATTTTTTCAAAATAGCAGTTATCATAATGAGTGTGCGGTAATATCTCATTGTAGTTTTGACTTGCATTTCCCTAATTGGTGCTGTTGAACTTGTTTTCACGTGCTTATTGGAAATTTTTGTTTCTTCTTTGGAGAAATGCCTATTCAAGTTCTTTGCCTATATTTGAAACAGTTTTGTTGTTGTTATCAATAACCTTTTAGAAGTCTATTGCCTCCTAATTAGTCCTCTAAAAGCAATATAATATTGCCTTTCATGTGGAGATCATATCTTCAAAGTGCATTCCCAGAAGTTACCTCCTTTGAATACCCTTGAGAGAGGTAAAGCCATTTTATTAGAACTCTTTGAGAGAATCCTATAAAAAGTCTCAAAGAATGCAAAGCCAGAACTCTGGACTCCTAAATAAACGTTCATCCAGCAAAATTAGACCATTTTCCTTAATTGTTCTGAGTCTTCTCTCATTCAACACTTTGCTTCTTTTGGGAATAAAATTAGGGTAGCAATTAAAACATTTCACTCTCTGTCCTACCTCCTTTGACTCATGCACATGCCTGGTAAAAAAGGCTTCAGATGAACTCATTTTTATTTTACTGTTGTCAGCCAGGACCTTTGCTGGCTTCTCAGACACCTTATTAAGCCCTTTAACTTCTGGACTCACTGATTGTTTTCTCTTAGTCTCCTTTGTGGATTTTTGCTCCTCTGCTCAATATCTAAATATTTAGGTTTTAAAGTTCCAACCTTTCTCTTTTCATCCGCTCACTTTTCTTGGATACACTCACCCCCTTCCATGGCTTTAAGTGGCTACAGGACAATGACTCCCTGATTGATATCTCCATCCCCAAACTTGCACCAGAACTTCCCACTCATTTATTCAACTGTGTTCATGACATGCTCACATAGCCATCCTAGCCATCTTAACATTGTCACAGTAATGTGGCCATTAAACAGAGGTCTTGGTAGTCAGCTCTCCAGAAAACTGGATACTTCCTTCAGAATCCCCGTTTCAACTAGCTGGCAGCCCATCTGCCCAAGTGCTTGAACCAACAATCTGGGAAGCTACTTTTGATTTTACCCTTTAATATACATGCCTTCATCTATCAATAAATAAACCTTAGATTGGCTGTTTTCTCTGTCTTTACTGTCACCATCATGATATCGCACCTAGACTGCTTCCATCATCTGCTAACTGGTATTGTGGCCTCCATGCTTGGCACCTACAGTGCACTTCCCAAATAGCAGATATTAACCATGTGAGAATTTAAATCAGATCATGTTACTCCTGTGCTTAAAGTCTTCCACTTACTTCCCAAGGCGCTTGAAATCCACTCTTCTTACACTGAATTTCAAAGTCCTGTATAATAGACTCCCCTTTACGTCATATTTCCTTTCCCTCTGACTTGTTCCAATCTCAATGGCATTCTCCTAATTTCTTGAACACATTGGGCTGTTTCTCATCTTAAGACCTTTGCATGGTTCCACTACCTAGATTGCTCTTCATCATGATATTTAATGTCTGGCTCTTTCTTGTCATTCAGGAATAAATGGTGACAGAAGGAGACTTGACTTTGGGTGGTGAACACACAATACTACGTAGATGATGTATTATTGAATTATGTACTTGAAACATAATTTTATTAACCAATTTTGACCCATTTAATTCAATAAAATATAATAAAAATAATAATAGGAATCCTGCTCCCCCCCCCCCCCCCCCCCACACACACATTCTTCTATGACAGGAGCCTCTTTCCCCAATTTCTCTATCTAAGATCTCCTCTTAGAATTTTAGGTATCTGTGCCACTGCACATTTGGAGCTGGTTTAGGGTCAAGAAAGGGATAATAAAAAGAAAAAAAAGGGGAGGAGGTATGTAACAGATGTCTCATAAAGGAAATATATCAAAAGTCAATCAGTGTATAATTGGGCAGATCAGCTTTGCAGTAGACTATGCTGCATCTGGGCAGAATCTCATATTCTTATAAATCCCTTTGTTGCTATCTGAGAAAGCAAAAGATTGTGTATTTCTATTAAACGTTTACAGTCAAAAGCTTAAAAATAAAGTTAACCAGGTGTGAGTTAATTTTACATTGTTCACGCAATATTGCTGAATTTATATCATGAGTAAATGGGATGTCTTTGAATTTCTGGTTCCTCTCACCAGTGCCATGCACTCCAATTTTATCTCCATGAATAGTCACCCTCTAGTATATCCCTGGAGAACCTGAGTCAGTGATAATGAAGTAATGATAATGAAAAAGAGAAAAAAATCAACAGATGAAATCTTCAATAACAACAACATATCAACATTCCTTATACATACATATTCTAGATGGTTATGTAGAAATTGTATGAAATTAACATGCACAAAAGGATTATGGAGCTCTTATTTGTTTTTGGATTATTCTTGGCAATTTAGAGGTGGACACTAGTAACATTTTTCAGAAGATAATTATGAACAATAACAAAAGCCCAGAAATGGGATGACTTTTTGCTTTTGATTACCAAAAAGGTATCATCTCTATCTGTGAGTCACAGGACCTTTTATTCAAATTTATCCAAGATACAACCATTACTTTCAATACATTGGACATTTGTCTATAACAAATGTTGGTTCATGAGAGTAATACACTTACATTTTTATTTTATGGCTCTATCATTATGGGATAATTTTTCTTTAAAGAAGACTTTATTATTTCTATCACCTTCCTAATCAGAATCAAAGTATCATAGTTTTCAAGAGGCCTCAGAGGTCTCTTAAATATTTGAGAGTTGAGCATACTGATTTCTTTTGATTATCAAAAAGTACATTGGGGAATCATGGATCCAACTTGATTATTACTCTTGGTGAGATAAGGTGATGCTAAGCTATTATGCTATGAAGAAGAAAATAATGAAATGTCTCTAATATTTTCAATTGCATATCCCTGACAATGTATTTTGGAATTATATTACTCTATTCTTAGAAAATGTGAAGATTCTGATAAGCAAAAGCTTTTCTTGATAAGTTTATAATTACAATGAGACTATGATATTTGACAGCAAGATTTATTCCTTTAAGCCAAGTCAATAGATTGCATATATACACTGATTATATTATGATAACTGAACCTATCACAGTATTGTAAGCTATTATGAGAAAGGCAAATACTTAAAAATAATAATAAGTATAAAAGAAGAAACAATCATATTACTTGGTCTATTCTAAAGTAAGAGAATATTTACTTTCATTATTTACTTAATGTGTCTTGGGTGGGTGACAATATTTACTAGAATTAGAAAGCCGTGACTAAATTTCCTAAGCCAGAAATATTTCACTTCTCCAAAGCTGTGCTGTGTAACTACTTGGTTTTTAAGCATTTGAATAGTAGCTGGTCCAAAATGAGAAATGCTGGCAGTGTAAAAACACACCAGATCTCAAAGACTTAGTTAGAAATAAAGAATGTAGACCATCTTCTTAACATTTTTTAAACTAATTATTTTTGGAAATAATATTATTTGGGATGTATTGGGTTAAGTAAACTACATTATTATAATTAGTCATATTTCTTTTTACCTTTTTATTAGGAAATTTATAAATACCTAGATGGCTCACATTTGTGAGTTATGTATTTCTATTAGTGTTTTCTAAGCCATATATCTAATAATATTAAGATTGTTGGGTAGAATGTATACTTATTATACTTAAGACATGTTTCCCTGAAATTTTCTAGTGTAATGTTTCCAGTAATCTCTGAGCAATTCTGCATAATCCCTTGGTTTAGCTATAATGATTTTAGTCTTATTTTCTTGCGGTGTAAGCTTTATTATATCTGGTATACATGTGTGGGGATTGCAACTACTTATCTTCATATCTATGTGTTTTTTAAATTAGTCTGTGAACTCCTTTAAGAAAATGATGTATTAGCCCATAATAAATTGTCAGTAACATTTATAGAATAATTCTTTGAGGAAGAAATTAACAGCATCTTTTATTCATTCTATTTATAAGAAGACTCTACCTTAATGAACACTAAATAAATTATTTTTCCTGGCTTATTTGACCAATTGTATCAGTTAGAATACTACTAAACTAATCACAGGTAAAGAGAGGCTTTCCCATTCAGTCTAAACATTCTTTTATAGAATCTTTTTTAAATCAATCATAGGGAGAAAGGTAGTATTAATGTACTTAAAACCACATAATTACATTATTTCTGTATTTTTAAAATTAATAGATTCAATCCATGTTTACTTAGTTCCTATTATATGTCTGATATGGGGATACAGAGACTATTAAACCACTAGGGGCCCAGTGCACAGAAATTTGTGCACTCGGGGGGTGGGGGGGATGGGTGGCTTCCCTCAGCCCGGTCT
This sequence comes from Murina feae, assembly GCA_004026665.1. NCBI lineage: Eukaryota > Metazoa > Chordata > Mammalia > Chiroptera > Vespertilionidae > Murina > Murina feae. The sequence goes on along the minus strand of PVJC01010916.1, from coordinate 13,614 downwards.
GTGCCTTCTCATAGTATGGGACCCCTCAGGGATGTCCACCTACTGGCTTAGGCCCACTCCCCAGGGGATCGGGCCTAAGCTGACAGTCAGACATCCTTCTGGCAGCCCAGGAGCCCTCCGAGGATGTCCACTTGCCAGCGGGAAGCATGCCTAAGCTGCTGTCAGACATCATTAGCACTGCTGAGAAGGCAGGAGAGGCTCCCACCACCACCACTGTACTGGCAGCTGTCAGCCTGGCTTGTGGCTGAGCAGAGCTCCCCCTGTGGGAGCACACTGACCACCAGGGGAAGCTCCTGCATTGAGCATCTGCCCTCTGGTGGTCAGTGTGTGTCATAGTGAGCAGTCATTTCCAGTCATTCTGCTGTTAGGGTCAATTTGCATATTACCCTTTTATTATACACTAGGGGCCCGGTGCACAAAAATTTGTGCACTCCAGAGGTCCCTCAGCCTGGCCTGTGCCCTCTCGCAGTCTGGGACCCCTCTGGGGATGTCAACCTGCTGGTGTGCCTGGTCAACCTGGGAGACGGGCTGAGGGCTGTTTTCAGGCTGCCCACAGCCCCTTCAGGTTTTGCATCCCTACTGGGGTAGGGTGAGCCTGGGTGAGGGGCTGATGTCTGTTTGCAGGCTGGCCAAGCCCCCCAGTGGGGTCCCTCACCCCATTGGGGTGTGGCCAGCCTGGGTGACAGACTGAGGGCTGTTTTCAGGCTTTCAGGCAGCCCACAGCTCCCATTGACCCAACGTCCCAGCAAGGCTGGCTAGAAGCAGGTTTCTGGGGTTTATTTATCTTCTATAATTGATACTGTTCCTTTAAGCCAATGCCTAGGCAGGTAATGAAGCCTCCTGTCTGTTTCAGCTCGTGGCTTCTATAATTGAAAGAATGTTGTCTTAGTAGTCACACTCAGGCCTGCTGTTTGCTTCAGCTCTGAGGCTTCTATCATTGCAACAATATTGCAAGTATGTTGCCTGGAGCACAGAGAGGCCCAGCCGGCAGGGAGACAGTTTACTCCTGGTGCAATGGAAGCTGTCTGTTTACTCCAGCTCCGTGACTGCCAGCCTCCATCTTGGCTGGGTTAATTTACATACAGTCACTTTGATTGGCTGGTGGGCGTGGCTTAGGCATCTGGTATAAATGGTCAATTTCAATATTACTCTTTTATTATATTAGAAGATAGAGTCCTGGTGCATGCAGTGGGGGCTGATTGGTTTGCCCTGAAGGGTATCCCAGATCAGGGTGGGGTTCCTGACCAGTCTGGATGAGGGGCTGATGGGTGTTTGCAGGCTGGCCAAACCCCATAGCAGGAACCCTCACCCATGAGGGTGTGACCAGTGTGGGTGAGGGGCTGATGGCTATTTGCAGGTGATCCAAGCTCTCAGCAAGGCTGGCTGGAAGCAGGTATCTGGGATTTATTTATCTTCTATAATTGAAATTTTGTTGCCTTGAATGGAGGCCACAGCCAGCCTAGGCAGACAGGAAGCCTGGCTTCCTCTATCACTGAGGCAAGCAAGCCCCCGTTTGCTCTAGCTCTGTGGCTGCCGGCCGACATCTTGGTTGGGTTAATTTGCATATAGTTGCTCTGATTGGCTGGTGGGCGTGGCTTGTGATGTAGCATTGTGACACAATTAGCATATTACTCTTTTATTAGATTAGATTACTCTTGTATTTAGATTACTCACAGCCTACATGAGGAAACCAATGAATGTTCAGAGTATTCTGTTCTGTGACTAAACATTGTGCAGGACATAGTGATGGAAAAAGCTGTTAGCTCTACCTGACTTTATAGCAAAATTTGGGATTTAGCTGAGACTATAAAAGATGTGTATTGGCATACAATCACACTGATCAGGTGAAGTAGGTAGAATACTAGGGTAATCCACAAGAGAAGGAAATAGAAATGGCAGCAGTGAGACATAAAAGAACAAGTAATTCCATATTTTAGAATTAGGAAATGCTGATCTGGAAGTAGCAACAGGGTCAAGTAATTCATTTATTCAGTCTAGTCAAGCAATATTTATTGAGAAAATTTCATGTATATTTTAGGAACTCTAACTCTAGATTTTAATTGCCTATGTTCAAATTCTTTACTAGTCCCTAATCATGTGATCTTGGATAAAATTCTCTTAACATCTTTAAGCCTCAGTTTGCTTTTCTGTGCACTGGAAAGACAATAATAGCAATTACAATTACTAGACTTGTTACAAGGTTTAAATAAAATAATCCACTAAAAATGACTAGCATTGTCAATGCTCTCTGTCAAAGACTATCAAGAAGTTATTTACAGTTGGACAAGCTGGGTTTCTTACTCATTATAGAAAAAGTAGAATAAGTAACATGAGGAACCATGGGTGTCTCACTTAAGCAGTGCTAGAAAGAATCTAATATTGGAGCTTTGGTTGGGTGATTTGGGGAAGATCCAAGAAAGGAGGGGTTGGCTTTAGACTACGCGCTATTAGAAAGAAGGTGGGATTCTGTGATGGGGCATTTCAGTAAATCAGATGTTTAGAGAAGGCAGAGTAGTGCAAGGCTTAAGGCCACAATTGGTAAAGAAGTAGCAGGAACTCACATTAACCAGGAGAGAGAAGTATTTGCTATTTTGCACAGTGACCTTGTTTTCTTCAGTGCTTACTTAGATCAAGTTAGGAAGTGGTTCTGTTTTGTCTCATAGTCTCAGAATTATCTTGTCTGATTTAGTGGGGTTATTTATGTCCCACAAGAGAATAACATAGTTTAGCTATCACTGTCAGACCAATTCCTAGATGTGAGGGCTGCTTTTTTATTTTTGCTTTCTTCTCAGCATTGTACCTAATACATAATAATCATTCAGTAAATACTTGAAATTACTTTCAGATTTCAAGTACATGGAGAGTTTATACTGTGCTCTGAAGAACTCTTCTCATGAACCATTTGCGTGGACAGGTAAAGGTGAAAGAAGCTGCAATGGAAAATAATGAAAAAAATAGAGAGATGTAAGAAAAATGATGAAGACGTGATATCACAGAAGCCAAAGGAGGGAACCATTCATGGAATTTATAAAAAGACCAGAGGCTCAGTGCACAAAATTCATGCACAGGTAGGGTCCCTAGGGTGGCAATCAGGGCCAATCAGGGACTTCCGGCTGCCAGCCAGGGCCTTGGGGCCTTCCTTCCCTGGCTGCTGGTGGCTGGCTCCCGGCTGGAGTCTTCCTTCATTCCACACCACCCCCTGGTGGTCAGTGCATGTCATAGCAAGCAATCGAATTCTCGGTGGAACTCCTGAGGGGACACTTTGCATATTAGCCTTTTATAGAGAGAGATATTGCTAAGAAGTCAAAGAAGATGAGTTTTGAGCCTTAGACTTAGCAAGAGGGGAGGCATTGGCATCCTTGGTCAGAGGAGTTTCAGTGGATAAAGGCTGAGAAAGGCAGGCAGAGGCAGGATGAGAAAGAAGCAGGAGGTAATTGCTTACAGAGGGGAAAGTAAAAATATGTCTAAAAAGTAAAAGTGTTGCTAAAGGGTCATGTTGGGTAAAGGAAGTTTTAAATTATTTTTTAACAAAATCATTTTTATATTTTAATGTTAATGGGATGATTTCAGTCAAGCAGAAGAGGTTAAGTATAAAGCAAAGAAAACATTGATAATGAAAGACAAATTGAGAATGAATGGTTTTTTAAAAAGCTGACAGGAAGAGAATCCAAAACAAATGTTAATAATCATTGGGCCCATTGTAGGGTATTTTCATTATTGTTGATGTCTATTTTTTTTGCTTCATTCATGGTGTTAGTCATAAATATCTAGATAAGATTAAACCACTGAAGGATTCTGAACTGCTAAATAGCATAATTCAATTTGTATTTCAGAAAGATAACAGGATAAAATGAAATATGGGTCAGAGGATTTCAAAACTGGAGGCATAGGAAACATTTAGGAGGCTAGTCTAACAGTCCTTAAAAGGAAGGTAAAGATTTAAATAATAGCAATAAGAGTTGGGACAGAGAAGAGGGAAAGACAGTGAGAGTTCCCAAAGAGAGAAAAGAAAAATAGTGTGGTCTTCAATTTCAATTCAGTGTCAAAAGTGTAACTGAAATTGAATGTTAAGAGGATAACAGCTAGAATTTGGATCTGAGTTACTAGGAAGAAAGTGGTGCCATTCACTTTCTGAAAAATACAAGAGGAAAAGCAGGTTTGGGTAGGGTTATCAGGGGAGGGGGAGATTACAAGTTTGTGAACTCATTTATTCATTCAGAAAATTTCTTTAAAATCTACTTTATGTCAAGAACCATACTAAACTGCAAGGAAATAGTCATGAACTAGGGAGCTGTAAGTCCTGCCCTATTGGAGCTGAGCGTACTTTTACTTTTTCAGTTTGAGATACTTTTAAGACATACTAGATAGATGTGTTAAACACCTGGGTTGGAAACTGATGTAGGGTTTAGGAGAAAGGTGTGAGATGAAAAAGGAAATATATACACACACACATACAGGGTGTCCCCAAAAATGGATACTCACTTATAAGCTGAGAGCTCAATTTTGAAAATGAAATGTGCTTGAATAAACACCGCCTTTATAATTATTAAAAATTTGTGCACACATTTTTGTGACATCCTAAAAATATACACATATATGGAGAGAGGTAGAAAATATTGGCATTGTTTACAGTTTTCTTAAAATGTGCCCATGTGTCTCCCAGCCTCAAACAGCATAAACAAAAAAAAAGCATAGTTAAGGAAGGCAGACTTCCTAAAAGTGGCCTAAGATATATGGCTAATTAATTTGCATATCCTTTGGGATTAGACAAACCTGGGTTTGAGTTGTAGCTCTGCCCCTCTGGGTGTGAGAACACAGACCATCCAATATTTATGGAGCACCTGCTATGTATTAGACCAAACGTAAAACCCTAAAGTATGCAGTTAGTAATCAAGTTATCCTTGCTCTGGAGAAGTTTCTAGATGCACGAAGCAGGTTGATTTTCATGATGCCAACATGAGGAAAATGGTATCTTTCCCATGGAACTGTGAAGAGTAAGCAAGGCGAGCATGAAGAGTGCCTTGCACCTGACATGTTTTTCCAGATCACACAATGGAGATAGCTGAAAAGTAATATCATCTTTTAGGGTCACAATGCCACTAAAATTACATCTGCCAAATATCAGCCCATACTTCTGCTCCTGGAAATGCTGTTAAGCATTAAAAATAAAATGTTATATTTATTGTCTTGTTTTTAAGGAATATTGTGCTATAACTGCATTTGAATGGGCTGATTCTACAAGGCAGAGGCAACTTTTTTTTTGTAAGATAAAGACATGCCAAAACACCCATTTGATGTAAACAGTGAATGGCATACATATCCTGTGAGGTCATGTCCCACTAAGTTTTCATGAATTAGCTTTTTGGCAATTTTTTGTTTATCTGCCTTATTCAATGCCTTCTCTAAAAGGGTCAGGAGAACTTAGACAGATAATTAGGAAAACTGAAAGACTTGTATGCATGCATATGAGCATAACCAATGGACACAAGACACGGAGGGGCGGGTAGGGGAGGAGGGGGGAAGGTCAAGGGAAAAAAATGGAGACCTACCTAACATTCGTTGTAATACTTTAAGCAATAAACAAAATTTAAATAAATAAATAAATAAATTTTTGTAAAACAAACAAACAAAAAAGAATATATGCTTATAAATTATTTCATACATGTGGACTCAATTGACTTTTTAGTACAGTGAAATAAATGCTCTAATAAAAGTTTAAGTAATCTTCAAAAAAAAAAAAAAGAAACCTAAAGGAAGAGAATCATAGAACCATAGAACGGGGGTATCTGCATTCATTTTCACTAGTGTTTGACAGTGCATTGCATACTTAACGTTTTTGTACGTCTGTATTTTTTAGCAATTGCTTATACATCCTCAGCCTTTTAAATTCGTGTGTTGAAAAGCTGAAGACCCTTTGACTGGTCATAGTACTGGCCAAAGTCTTCGTTGGCTTTCCAGAATCAGAAAACTATCAGGAAAGGCCTGGGAAGCTCTCAGTGTTCCTTTCTTCAGGCAGCCATGTGCATGCTGCCACACATTCTCCTCACAATAGTGTGTGGAACACATTCAGTACTTTTAACCAGTAGTATGATAAAATCTTCTGGGAGGCCTGATCTCTAGGAGGAGTAATTCTCACAAGGAAACTTTTCTCTGAAGTGAATCATGTCTAAGAAATCGAACTGTCCCTCTTATCTAATCTAATAAAAAAGTAATATGCAAATTGACCCTTACTCCATTACATCTAAGCCATGCCAAACAGCCAAGCCATGCCCAACAGCCAATCAGAGCGGCTGTGTGCAAATTAACCCAGCAAAGATGGTGGCAGGCAGCCGCAGAGCTAGAGTAAACAGGAGGCTTCCGTTGCACCAGCGATGGAGGAAACTGCCTGCCTAGGCTGGCTGAGCCTCTGCTCAAGGCAACAATGTTTCAATTATAAAAGCCATGGAGCTGAAGCAAACAGGAGGCTTTGTTGCCTACCTAGGCCTTGGCTCAAGGCAATAAAGTTTCAATTATAGAAGATAAATAAACCCCAGAACCTGATTCCAGCCAGCCTTGCTGGGATGTTGGGTCAATGGGAACTGTGGGCAGTCTGCAAATGGCCCTCAGCCCCTCACCCAGGCTGGCCAGGCATGTCAGCAGGACATCCCCCGAGGGGTCCCAGGCTGCGAGAGGGCACAGGCTGGGCTGAGGCCCTCCCCCCCACCCCGAGTGCACAAATTTTTGTGCACTGGGCCCCTAGTAATAAGATAAATGTGTAGAAAAAAGAGAGGAGAGTGCAGTAGCTGACATCCTGGCAAACTTAGCTTTCTTTAGAAAGAACACATTCTCAAACTTCACTGTGCATTAACAAAGTGATTGCCTCTTGGGGATATTCTAGAAGTATTTAGAGCTTGTTGTTGTTGTTCACGTGGAACAATGGAGAAAATCACATTAAACTGCAATAAAGCATCCAGGTATTTTAACCCTTTTTCCATCTATCTTCCACCACAGCTCTGAAGTGGTGTTAACCTATTACCATTTCAATGTTTAACATCAGAGGTGCAACAGAATACACACATCTATTCAGCACCAGGCTTCTTGTCTGGTTATAGATATAAAGTCTTTTAATATCAAATCCCAAGGCACTAGGGGAAATCGTTATGAGTGAGATTTGACTACACACTGGTCTTTGAGGTCAAATGGGCTATATAAATCTTACCTAATTCATGAGGTTTATCAATATAGTAAAGAAAAGGGAAAAACAAAAACTTTACAGATCTAATTCATAGAAAACTTTTGTGTTAGGGAAATTTCTCTAGAGAAAGAGAACCAATAGGAAGAGAGAGAGAGAGAGAGAGAGAGAGAGAGAGAGAGAGAGAGATTGGTCATAGGACAATGGGAGGTGAAAAGTCTCCTAACCTACATCTGCAAGCTCAACAACCAGGAAAGCCAGTGGTTTAACTCAGCCTGAATCCAAAAACTTGAGGACCTGGAAGTCAGTGGTCATGATGTAAGTCCCAGGTTTTTCCACCTGTAAACCAGGCACCCCAATGGACAAGTGCAGCAAAAGATGGATGTCCCAGCTCAGGAAGAAAGAGAGAATTCACCCTTCCTTCTGCTTTTGTTCTGTTGGAGCCCTCAATGGACTGGATGATGCCTGCCCACGTTGATGATGGCAAATCTTTATTCAGTTTACTGGGTCAAATGCTAGTCTCTTCCAGAAACACCCTCACAGATACACCAAGAAATAATGTTTTACCAGCTCCCTGGGCCCAGTCAAGTTGACCCATTACATTAGCTATCCCTAAAATCTTTTTGACACTCAGAAAGTAATATAAATGTTTTGGTCCCTGATTTCACCTATAAAATGGTAATTACACTCTATTTGTAGTCTTTTAAGGATTAAAAAGTGTTTATACATCTAATATATAGTAGATGTTCAGTATGTTGAAGCCATTGTTCTTAATTATAAATATTGTGGATTTTCAACAAAGGTAGCATCTGAGATGCAAAGATTGTAGGAAACAATAGCATTTCAAGTGCACATCACATGTAAAAGGAGATTTGAGATGATACCACGTTCTGTATGCCATAAACAAAGCAAGTTGGACTATAGAATATTATTTTTGAATGATGTCTACCAGTTCTATTAGTTTTAACCTTTTTTTCCTTCAAGTTGTAGTTTCTTAAACTACCTGAAATACAAATTTGTAATAAGCAGAATTCTAAGATGATCCTGGGACTGCCGCTCTTGTGTTATGCCCATAATTCAGTTCCCTTATGTGACAAAAGTGAAGGGACCTTTGTGGTGATAATGAAAGGCCCAGATTAGTTGACTCTAAATGAATCAAGGGAGAGATTACCCTGGGTGGGCTTGACTTAATCAGGTGAAGCCTTTTAAAATAAGACTTGGGCCTTCTCAGAGGTCAGAGAGTTTCTCCTTGTGACCTTGAAAAATAACTTTGATAGCATGAGAGGTGTGTGGGAAGGTCACATGACAAGGAACTGAGTGTTAACTTTGGGACCTGAGAGTGGTCCCTGGCTGCAACCAGCAAGACAAGGAGACCTTTGTCTTATAACTGCAAAGATCAGAATTCTGCCAAAAATCATGAGAGCTTGACAGAGAGCCACACGCTTTAGAAAGGACCAGAGCCTAGTCCCTCAGTGCAGCCTGGGACTCCTGAACCACAGAAATGTCAGATAATAAACGCCATGTTTTTTAAGCTGCTGAGTTTGTGGTACTTTGTCACTTAACAGTAGAAAACTAATACAAAATACAGCTGTTTCTAGTCTTCTTACAATCTATTTATGTGCTAAATCAGGAGAAGATATTGTTTAAAGTTTTATTTTGGAATAAAATGTTTTGAGAAAGCAGGTCATTTGAACCTGCTCAAAGGTCGAGTTATTTAAATGCAGGATAGGGGCAGGGAACTATTTTTCTTAAAAGGGAGAAGAAACTTCACTTACAATTCCTTCAATAAGCTATACACTTTTATCAATAACTAAACCAGCCTAAATTATACTGATTTTTAGTTAAAGACACAATAACTTGACCAGTATCCCAATAAAGCAATTGAAATGTTAGGAGACCATTTAATTGGAAGAAATTACTGTTTACCAGCATCAATAATGTAAACAATCTTATATAACTAATTATAAGTAACTGGAAACCCTTAGGAGGCTTAATAAGGATGTAAATGTGAATCTTTGAATTTTATTAGCAGTTTTAACATTATATGAGTCAGTCTAAGACACTTATAGGTTTCAAATATGACCTAAAAACTTAATATCTAGATATACAAAAGTCTAAGCTTTGGAAAAGAGAAAATTATCTTGAGAATCACCACAATGACTTCTTATTTCTTATTGAAACCTGTACATGTTAAAATAAATTAATTGAGATAGACACATAATTATACAAGTTTAAGATATGGGCTCATGATAAAGAATAGGGAATTAATGATTCAGCATCTTAAAATAATCAAAGCAAGTCATAGCACATTGAATTTGTTATTACCCTTGAAGAATGGTAGGTTACAAACTCAGAAGCAAAAATGACTTCTGGAAAAGTGGCAAGAAATGAAGAAGTACCTAAAAGCCACACAATTTTTTAAAAAAAACATGTTTTTATTGATTTTAGAGAAAGAAAGGAAGGGAGAGGGAGAGAGATAAAAACATCAATGATGAGATAGAATCATAGATTGGCTGCCTCCTGCATGCCTCCTACTGGGAATCGAGCCCAGAACCCCAGCATGTTCCCTGACTAGGGACTAAACCAGAGACCTCTCAGTGCACAAGAGAACTCTCAACCAACTGAGCCACACTGGCCAGGGCTCACATATTTTATTTTTTTGTGAGCCAAGAATACATTGGTCACTTTAGAGGACTTATATAAATACATTTTCTTCCTGAGGACTCACAAATTTAAATCTCAATGTGTGTGAATATGTTTGAGCATTTGTGTGTGTGTGCACATGCATGTGTTTACAAGTATGAATGGAAAGATTAAAAGGACATACAAGAAAAAAAATCAAGATTCTTTGCCCCTTCCATAAATGACCTTAAAAACTATGTAAAACACCTTCTTACCAGCATAAAGAAAAATTGATTTATAGTTTTATATAAGTAGATTATTCAGTGTGAAAGTTATACTTCAAAAGTCTCCTAACTATCCTACCCTATTCCTAATACAAGACAACTCCTTAAAATTAGCTTACCTACCCTTAGCCGGGGGAGATGGGAGATAACTGATTCTACTCCACATATGGGAGCTGGTCCAGTCTGCCAATGGAGTTAAGGGAGTAGTAAGAATATCTTGATGGCTACTACTCATGAATCTGTCATCATTTTTAACTTTTGTTTTTGGAGGAACATGAAAAAATAATTTTGATCAATGCTGGCCAAGTAATAGGCATGGCTTCTCTAGCTGATCAAATGAATATTATACTTCAATTAAAGCTCCTCTGCTACAGTAGTACCTAATTTTCCTATTTTAAGGAAATAGTTTTGTGAACATGAACAGGAGATTAACACTGGCTTCATCATCACTTTTTCAATTCAACAAAAATCAAGTCTTTTTACTGTGTAGGAATACATGTTTATTATAGAAAAATTAGAAAATATAGGTAAGTAAAAAGAACATAATTAAAAGCATCCATATCTCTCTACCCATGTCAGTAGAAAATCTTTTCTTCTCTTTCACCTAAGCAAAATATTTATTTATATGTATAAACGTGGCCTTGAAAAATACAATAGCTTACATAAAAATTAAAGAAAAATCCTCTTGGTATCAAAACCACTCTGGGTTCTATAGCAATGTAAGTTGGAGGGTGCAGCCAAGAGTCCCCACAGGACCTCTGAATCACAAGGGTATGGCTATGATATAGAGTAGGATGTGGTAACATTTATCAACAACAATATCTATATTTTCATGGATCCCAGCAATGAACATAATACTTGTCACATATTTAATAGGTTAAATTTGTGTTGTAATATATTGACACCATACTTGTGTACAAGACTTGCTTCAGGGTATAACTACATTCAGCATCGAATAGCAGGCTAATAAAAACTAGCAGAAACAGTTTTATGACCCTCTGTTGAGTTAGGTTTTACATCATATTATCTTATTGCAGACATCTAAATTAAAGGTTAACAAACACTGTTTAATGGGTTGTTTGAATGAATGTGCAATGCATGAATACATGCCTCTTAGAATTTTCATTAGTTTTGATACTCCACATGTTTTGTGATTTGGGTTAAGACATGACTGTAAGTGGATGTTGGCTCTTGGCTGACTCTTCTCAGTAATACAAAATAGAACATTTTGTTAGACTTCCTCCGATTAAATGCATATCCACCATTAAAGCAATTTGTCCTCATTTTAACAATGTCATTGACATCTACACTAAAACTCATGGGGCCTTTGTTCTTCTTTCAAAATTAGTAGCGCATATATTTATATAGAAAACTTGAAATACAAAAACAAATTTAAGAATCCTTCAACTGTAAGCTAAATATTTGTAAACAGATTACACCGAAGATGTGACTTTACTACGAAATAAAAACCCACAAAATTACATATTAATCAAAATGGATTAATGAAAGTAAAATATAAATTACTTTCCTTTCTAACTTAGGAATCAAGAAATATGAGTTTCTGTATTATTAAATGTATTTAAGTTAATAAAAATAATTTATATTATTGGGCAGCTGAAAGTAAAAACCAGTACATAAGGATAGAGAAGATGGTGGCTGGCAGGATGGCATTTGAGAAGAGTGTAAGAGAGTGAGGGAGCAAAAGGAGAGTGTGTGGACGAGAGTGGTTTGCATGTGAGAGTGAGGGACAGTTAGATCCTGCAAGAATTTGGGGGGCTGGCAAACCAGGCTCTGTTGGATGGGGAGCCCCTATACCACTGCAGGCACACCCAGGCAACCGGCGCTGGCCCAGAAACCATGCCGTCTTGAAGGGCAGAGTTGCTGTGACTAGGATCTCAACATCACCACCACACAGACTGGCCTCAAGTGAAAACAGAGACCCTACAGCCAATCTGGACAAAGACCTGCTACCACAGCTGCAGACTCATGGGCACCCTGAGGGGCCTGTGGCCAGCCTGAAAACAGCCCTCAGCCCCTCACCCAGGCTGGCCATGCATGGCAGCAGGTGGACATCCCCCCCAGGGGTCCCAGACTGTGAGAGGACACAGGCCAGGATGAGGGACCCCTTCCTCCCCTCGCCAAGTGCACAAATTTTTGTGCACCAGGCTCCTAGTATATATATATATATATATATATATATATATATATATATATATATATATATCTCCTAGGAATAAATTTAACCAAGGAGGTAAAGGACCTGTATTCAGAAAATTACAGTACTTTGAAATAAAAAGATAGAAAAAGACAAGCAAATGGAAGAATATACTTTGTTCATGGATTGGTAGAATTAACATCATTAGAATGTCCATACTATCCAAAGCAATCTATAGATTCAATGCACTCCCCATTAAAATGCCAATGGTATTCTTCAAAGACTTAGAACAAACTCTCCAAAAATTCATATGGAATAATAATAATAAAAAGACCTCAAATAGCTGCAGCAATCTTGAGAAAGAAGAACAAAGTTGGAGGAATCACAATACCAGACATCAAGCTGTATTACAAAGCCACTGTTCTCAAAACTGCCTGGTAGTGACATAGAATAGACCTATAGACCAATAGAACAGAACAAAGAAAATCAACCCAAGCCATTATACTCAATAAATATTTGACAAAGGAGGCAAGAGTATACAATAGAGTCAAGACAGTCTCTTCAATAAATGGTGTTGGGAAAATTCAACAGATAAATGCAAAAACAAAACAAAACAAAACAAAACAAAAAAACTTCATGAAACTAGACTACTAACTTACACCATACACAAAAATAAACTCAAAATGGATAAAGGACTTAAACCTCAGATGGGAAACCATAAAAATCTTAAAAGAATTCATAGGCAGCAAAATAGCAGACATTTTTTTGCTATTTTAAGAATGTCATATTTTTACTGATACAGACCGTAAGGCAATGGGAACCAAGGAGAAAATAAAGAAATGGGACTTCATCAAAATAAAAAGCTTCTGCACAGCAAAAGAAACCATCAATAAAACAACAAGAAAGCCCACTGCATGGGAGAACATATTTGCTAATGTTATCTCTGATAAGGGTTTAATCTCCAACATTTACAAGGAACTCATACAACTTAACAAAAGGAAGATAAACAATCCAATCAAAAAAAAGGCAAAGGCCCTGACTGGTTTGGCTCAGTGGATAAAGCGTCGACCTGTGGACTCAAGGGTCCCAAGTTTGATTCCAGTCAAGGGCATGTACCTTGGTTTCGGGCGCATCCCCAGTGGGGAGTGTGCAGGAGGCAGCTGATTGATGTTTCTCTCTCGTCAATGTTTCTAACTCTCTATCCCTCTCTCTTCCTCTCTGTGAAAAATCAATAAAATATATTTTAAAAAATGGGCAAAGGACCTAAATAGATACTTTTTGAAAGAAGACATACCAAAGGCCAAGAGACATAGGAAAATAAAGTCACTAATCATCTGAGAGATGCAAATCAAAACAACAATGAGGTACCATATCACACCTGT
>PVJC01010915.1:0-42657 GCA_004026665.1 Murina feae | reverse complement strand
ACACAGGAGGACTGCTCCGAGCCTCAGATGCGGCTGGGGGCAGGTCCCCAGTGGCCACACACACACACACACACACACACACACACAAAAGGCGCCTGGCAGACTGGGGCCATCATAGGACATCCACTGAGGGTTCCCAGACTGTGAGAGGGCACAGGTCGGGCTGAGGGACTCCCTCCACCCCGAGTGCACAAATTTTTGTGCACCGGGCCCCTAGTATATATATATAAATGTTCAAAATCTCAAATTTCAGAAAGTTCTTCACCGATTACTTTGAAAAATTTTGACACAATGTTGTCTTCGAATATGCGCATGTTTTCATGCACCTACATTATATAGATGTCACACCTGTGACAGGTAAAAACATGCTTTTATTTAAAACACAGGTAAAAACATGCTTTTTTAAAAAAACAGCACCATCTGTTGGACATAAAAGCAACACATGCTACAAACAGAGGCGCATGTGTGCGAAGCCAGACCAGCCGGGCAGGGCAGGGGTGGCTGTGTGCCAGGGGCAACCGCCCAGGAGGGCGCATTGTATACCCACAAGCATTGTGCAATTAAACATATTAGAAATGTGCGCTTTCTCTTTTCTTTCTTTTTCATTTAACCATACTGAGCCACATACACACATACACACACACACACACACACTCTAGAGGCCCAGTGCACAAATGTGTGCATTTGTGCATGGATGGGGTCCGACCAACTTGGCCCCAATTGGGGCAGATTGGGGCCAGGTCTGTTGGGAGCCAGACTGGTCTGCACCAATTGGGGGGTGGTGGTGACTGGGAGCAGAGCTGGCTCGGGGGAGTGGCTGCAGGCTGATTGGGGGGGGGGCCACGTGGGGAGAGGGGCTGCAGGCCATTGGCCAACCAGTCCTGCCCCCTATTGGGATAGGGGGATCAATCAGGGGCAGGGAAGGCCAGGGGGAGGGGCCAACGGAGGTTGGCCAGCTAGCCCCACCCCTAGATTGGGCTGGTTTGCTGGCTGAAGTGGGTGTCATAGTGACTGGTTGTTCTAGTCATTACAGCATTCAGGTCCCTGGAGATAGATAGATAGATAGATAGATAGATAGATAGATAGATAGATATAGATATATATATATAGATGCTAAGTGATCAGAAAGACCAGAACAGCTGGAATGACTGATGACTGGAATGACTTGAACCACTAGTTACTATGACATGCACTATGGCCGGCCAACCAACCTGATCAGGGACAGCCAGCCAACTTCCCACAGCCCCTCCCCAGCCAGCTCCACCCTGGATCGCCCCCCACACCTTATTGGGGGCGGGGTTAGTGGCCAACTTCCTGTGTCCCCTCCTCCTGGCAGACCCAGCCCCGATTGGCCCAGATGGGGATAGACTGGCCGGATCCCATCCAAGCATGAATTTGTGCACTGGGCCTCTAGTATTAAATTAAACCCTGCAGAGTCATGAATTTAGAGATAGTTCTGTGAGATTACTCAGAACAGGGCTTGTTTTGATAGAAGGAAAATGTGAACTAGAGACATGAAGATGAGAGGGCGAGCCCACAGTACATGTCTAATAGATGGTCCAGATTCAGGTTATTACCAGAATTAGGGAGGTGATATTCTAGGAGAGGCAAGCTGATGATTGCTTTTAATGAAGGAGAAAACTGGACTCACATTGATTCTGATTAAGATTTATTCTTAGGCTCAATTGATGAAAATGCATATCATCCGTGATGAAGAGAAAATGTTTAAAGCGACCAGGAGTTTAATGCTCTGAAAACATTAACATGGTCTCTAACAGTAACTACAGCAACTACAAAGGCCAGAGACAGAAAGGTTCCATTTTCCAAAAAGTTGAGATATTAGTGAAAAACAACATAAGAAAGGAGGATATGATCAAAATTAAATCATTTTAAGATCTTTGCCTTATTGGGGGAAAAGAACAGAAATAATGATTAACTTACTACTCTGCTAAGTTAATTTTTTAAGAGAAAACACCAAAGACTCATAATAATATTTATACCTTCTAGAATAAAAAAGAGTAGGATGGAACTAAGAAAATTCAATCTAAGAAGTATTTGATACAAGTCAGAAAAGATGAATAAAAAGCATGATCAATAAAATATATAATGAAACAGTGAAAGTAAGGCCTCAGACTGGTAATAGAAGTAAGTGAAAATAGGTTGTTATTTGTTTAAGAGACAGACATTTTCATGTTAGACTACATGATGTACTACAAAAAAGTGACAAATAAAAGATGCATGTAAAGAGATAGAAGAAAATATGCAATGAAAGCAGCAACTAAAATTAGAAAATGCAGCAATATTAGGAATTGATCTGACCACTATTCATCTGTAGTGGAATATCATTTGAAACTGATAATAAAAAGTAATAACCAAATAGGCATTCATTTGGAAAATTAAAAATCTAAATCTAACTAATTCAAGGTTCAAAAAATGTTCATGTACAATTTAAGGAATATTGAAATGAAGTCGGTGAAACACTACATATCCAAATCCACGGAAACGCGGTTAAAGGAGACCTGTGGCTCAGAAGGCATCCAATAAAAAGTATACTAGATAGAACATAACCAAGCTAAGAAGTAAACACAAAGGTAAACAATGATCAATTAATTCAAGAAATTAGAAGACAAAGCACAGTGACATCAGAAATTACTTTTAAAAGGGAAATCGCACAAAATAGGGAGCATAACAAAAAAAAATACCCTAGCTATTTGAAAATATTAATGAACCAGAGGATCTTTTGAAATATTTACAAAAGATAAATGCAAACAAAAACGAGCTCCATTAAAGAACACAACTATCAATTAATGAAAATGTATGAACAGTGAAGAAATAGTATAATTTTATGTCAACATATATGAAAACAAAAAATAAAGTTTTAGAAGGAGGTATGTTAAATTTACTGAATTTAAGAAAATGCATAATCTTCAAAACCTACAATGATTACTGTGGTTGCACCATTAGTTAATAATTCTAACCCCAAAGCACAATGTCTCCATCATTTTAAAACTTCCAAGAAACCAATAGTACACATCCAACCCCCAAGGTTTTGAGGAATAAAAGCAAGGCAGTTAAACAACTCTCCTTTTAATCTGAAAGAATATTAATACATACACCATGCAAAAAAAATGGAGCAAAGGAACGATTGATAATTGTCCATTCATTAATTATATTAATGCCTCTTGAGTATCTACATTCTAAGTGCTACGTATACAGTACTGAATGGAAGATAACTGTCTCTTTTTTTGAAACATAAGGATATTAATTATAAGCTTAGACAAATATATCCAACTATAGGCCCGGTGCACAAAATTTATGCACAGGATGAGGGGATCCCTCAGCCCGGCCTGCACTTCTTGGAATCCCGGACTGCTGGCTCCTAACCACTCGCCTGCCTGCCTGCCCAATCACCCCTAACCACCTCTGCCTTCCTGCCTCATCGCCCCTAACCGCCTCTGCCTCGACCCCCGCCTCCTCCCACCACAGCTTCATCTGGAAGAAAGTCTAGATGGATGTCCAGAAGGTCATTCAGCTATCTGGCCTAATTAGCATATTACACTTTTATTATTATAGATTGCAATTAGTGTATATACTGTAATGGGACAGGATAAAATGTTTTGAAAGGGAATAATGGTAATTTATTAAATTGAGATTTAGAAGAAACCTCATTAAGAAATATTCCAATTTTGAACAAAGAGTGAGAAAAATGTTCCCAGCAAAGGGCAGACTATTGCATGCATAAGGGACCAGGCAGCATAGTGCTTACTAAGAGCTTGGAAAGAGCGCAGTTCTGAGAGGGGGTGACTGGCTAATGAGGGTGCACGGTGGACACTGCTGTGGGAGGGCTGGAGAGGAAACAGGGGTCACCTTATTCACCAGAAACCAAGTTCTGGGTATTCTACATGCAAGAACATGGCACCAATGGGTTTTAATAATAAACATGATTGGTTTTCTACTTAAAAATTATCCTTCAATGGTGTATGGGTAATGGTTGGAGGGAGTCAAGAGTAAGAAGTGAAGTGACCAACTGGAAAGTCACAGTTGACCATGGAAGGGATGGTGGTGGTTTGGCTTGGAGTAGTATCAGTAGAGATAGAGATTAAATACAGATTTGATACCAAATAATTTGAACATGGAATTTATAAGGCTTCATATTGGAATTCCTGATAAAAGTGATACTCAAAATAAATTAGAATTAGAGAAATAAAATCAGAATTAGGATTAGGAAAAGAAAGAAATTAAAATTAAGAAATTAGAATTAGAAAAAGAGAATTAGAATTATTTTTTAAGAATATAATATTAGCCCACCCCAATACAATTCTGATTCACTAAAAACACATGCTCTTATAGAAAATGTTACATAAGCATTACTATTACTCTATCTTTTCTTGTAATCAGCAGTAACAATGCAAATGAGTATTTTTTAGATGTTTATTTTATTTTAAAATGTTATTTAATTTATTGGAGTGACATGAATTAATAAAATTATATGTTTCTTGTGTATAATTCTATAATAGGTCATCTGTCCATTGCATTGTGTCTTCACCACACAAAGTCAAGTCTTTCTCCATCACCGTTCATCTCCTCTTTACCCTCTTCTACCTCACCCACCCTCTTCCCCTCTGGTAATCACCATACTATGTTCTGAACTTTTTCACGAGACCATCATCAAACTCCTCTGCCTTGTTTTGCCTATAATCAGGCTTTTTTGACCCCTTTCCTAAAACAACCAGTCCAGATTACATTTTTTTTTTCAGATAATCTTATTTTCTACAGAATTTCTTATTCATGGATTATAGGGCTCATTGCCTTCCATACCCCAAGATCCACTCCTCTTCTCTCTCCCCCATAAACCGCTCAAATGCATTCTTTATAATCATGTAATACACAGAGAGGTGGCCATCAAAACAGACTAAATCTAAAGCAAGACCTACTTAAGTACTTTCTGAATAATTAATAATTTCAGGAATAGTTTTTTTTATTTTATTTTAATTGCTTAATAAACTCTTTAAATTCCATTGTTCAATATTTACAAAAATATTAAATTAATTGAGCACTAAGTTTAGAAATCCCTTTTTCAATACCATTTAGATTTCTAACGTTCTCTCAATGCAATTCCTTTTTCATGTTTTGCTAACACACTCTGGAATCAAGTGTTCAATAATTAATACAAAATAGTTTTTGCCAATTACTTTCTTGGTGAATGTATTGAGTGGTTATTCTATTAGCATATAATTCCTCATTTTCATATTCTCGACTAAGTAATTATTTTAGACTTTCTCACAGTAAAATGCATTTGATGTACTTTGCCAAAATCACTTAAACAGTAAGACGTGTTCACTTTCTGCACCTGAGACTTCACTCCTTATTCTAGGAAAAAGCACATTAGCAACAGTTTTCAGTATTTATTTTAAATTTCTCATATATTTACATGCCAAATGACCTATGTCTTTTATTTTCTAATCTTAGTTTCCTAGATAAACAGTAGTATTATAAAATATTCCCAGTCATTTTTCCTGAAAAAATCAATTCCATTGGGTTGGTACTTTGCCTATAATCTTAATGAACTGTATTTATACAAAAGAGTTTATTTGATTTGATTATGGGTTCTAGTTAAACAACACTTTAAAACTGTATAATCATTACTTAAGAAACAAAGAAAAACTTCTAGAACAACATATACCATTTTAATAACTCATAAACCACCATGCTTTTAAATGTAATTTTTTTTATGACTGAAATACTCTTCTTTTCTAGCAATAACCTCAGAGCATTGAATAAAACTTAATACCCTATCAATCCCCAAAGCAGGTTGTTCTCTTGGGAAAAACCATCTCCATGAGCCTTCAGCAGTGTTTCTCCAAATCAGAGTCCATAAAACCATCTAATATAATAAAAGAGTAATATGCAAATTGACCGCCACTCTGAGACACCTAAGCCATGCCCACCATCCAATCAGAGCGGCTGCATGCAAAGTAACCCAGCCAATATGGCGGCTGGCAGCCACGGAGCTGGAACAAGCAGGAAGATTCTGCTGCAACTGCCTGACTAGGCTGGCAGACCTCTGCTTAAGCAACAATGTTTCAATTATAGAAGCCACAGAGCTGAAGCAAACAGGAGGCTTCCCTTGCCTGCCTAGGCCTCTGCTCAAGGTAACAAAGTTTCAATTATAGAAGATAAATAAACCCTAGAAAGCTGATTCCAGCCAGCCTTGCTGGGACCTTGGGTCAGTGGCACCTGTGGGTAGCCTGAAAATAGCCCTCAACCCCTCACCCAGGCTGGCCAGGCATGCCAGGAGGTGGACATCCCCTGAGAGGTCCCAGACTGCAAGAGGGCACAAATTTTTATGTACCAGGCCCCTAGTCTATTAATAATATCATGAAGTAATATTCCAAAGGTCTGTAGAAGGGCTATGAAGTCAGCATTATCAGGCCCTCCCAGGGCATTCTGATTCCCACCAATACTTGAGAATCACTGTGTGAGACTATGCCCTGCACAGGTGTTAAATGGCTATGTGACAAGTCCCTAGAAAGAGGATAGGACTCATCCTTTAATTAGAGAGAAGATTCTGCTGCTGAGGCGAAGGAAATTCCTACAGAAATCACATTTTTTCTTTTGTCCTGCTCTCCTGCAAAAGTAAAGAGAGGACTTGTGGAATTACAGCTAAAATAAAATCCCTGTAAAAATAAACAACTGAAGTCCTTAATAGTTTTAGGAATCGACCACCAAACACATAATTACAGACATTATTTCATCCATTGAGATTAAGACAGGGAAAGTCAAATGATAGCTGCTCGTGAAAAAAAATCAAATGGTATTGCCTGTGATGGCACAGAAGTCTCTGTGATTTAAAGGGTGACAGAGCCACCCAGCCACTTGCTGAGATCATTGCTGGTAATTCTAACTCTCTCCATGCCTGGGTGTCATTACTGTGTAATCAGAGATAGCAAGGTATTCCACTGATGGTTCTTTTTCATTTCTCTGAAATGTGTCCTTTTCTTGTAAAAGGTGGTGGGCAGAATTCTAAGTGCAATATTGCTACCGACGCCCAAGGACCGATGGTTCCCAGAAGAAAGAGGAAGGTGTGACGAGCCAGTCCCTGTTTTCCTCTGTGCACTTGGAAGCTGTGATCTGTTGGCTTGGGGATGCTGCACATATTCTCTGTGCCTCAAAATTCGGAGCGCTCTCACCTACACTCAAGATGATGGCACCTATTTCTGCAGAAGCAATACACCTGTGACAATGTGTGCCTAGTATGTGCTTAAAAAATCAGCGGACGCATAAGTGAATGAAGTTTGAGAGAAATTTAACAGAAAAAGAAAGCCATAGCTAAACAATGTTGAAACAAAGAGAGGGATGTCTAAAGGCTGCAATAACCCAAAGCATTTGGGTACTAAATCAATGTGGGGAATTGGCAAAGCTAAGGCGCTCTTAGCTGGATGCCATAAACACAAGTTTACCTGCAACAGGAATGAGTCAAACACTCTGGTTTCTGGTAAAGTCAAGAATTGACATCTAGAGTTAGAGGTGATAACATGAGGATATAAAGTTGAAGTTCCTAGGAAGATCAGAGCTGTAGATGACTATTTAAACCTCATATAGAAGTACACAATAACCTACCATGCGCCATGTACAGTGTTAAGCAGATCCATCATCCCTCTTTGTCATAAAACCTTGAACTGGGGTTATTTTTCTTCCTGCTTTACTTGTGAGAAGCTGAGGCTTGCCCAGGGCCACATAATGATTTGCACATCCATATCACGGGCAGTTAGGAATTTTTTTCTGAACATTTCTGAATAGCAACAGAAATCACATGACTGAGTGACAGACATCAAGGCCCACACTCCTTCTACTGTTCCACACTCTTCTCTCCCACTGTTTTTTCTGGTTGTGTATTTGCACAGTGGAGGCTAGTGGAGAAGAAAGGCACTCATGGGACACTGGGGCTGAGTTCTGTGTGTGTGCACCTTACTGGGACAAACACTTCTGCCACATATACCGCTGATAGTCATATTATAAGGATCATTGGGAGATAAACATGAACAACTGTGGATTCTCTGAGTTTGCAGAAAAAGAGCATAGTGCAAACTCATGGTGGTTAGTATTTGCATATCATGCCCATTCCTTGCATTAAAAATGAATATTCTAAATAAAGCTAATTTTATTATCACTGTTTCCCCAACATTTAGGATCCATGGAAGGGGGATAAGAAGATTTCATTCCATTTCCTGTTCTCCAAAGTCATATACATTTTAAGACCATTTCCTATAGCAAGTGCTACATAGAACAGACGGAAATTTCTGATTTTAGTTTAAAAGTTTTTCAGTGTCTTTCCCTTTGAGCAGCTCCCTTGAACATTCCTACACATTGGAGCCCTTGCATTACTCTGTTTTCCTAATTCTGAAAGCTTCACTGTCCTCAAATATGCAAATTTTCTCCTGGTGCACTCTATTAGTTTATTCCGATTATAGGGATTTCTCCCAGGTTTGAGAAACTTCCACTTCGTACCTAAATATGCCATTACCAATATATTATCAGAAACACAATTATGCTCAAGAATTGTTTCTTCATTGAAATGCATTGGACAACAATTCTGCATACATAATCATAAGCTTAATAAAATTTCAGAAACCGATAATTCAGGTAGTGGCAACAGCTGGCCAAATGTCATAGAGCCAGCTCCTGTATACACATAAAACATCTTAATACCCAGTGTTGTCAGACGTGTGGGCAGGCAGCACGCACCACACTGCCAGAGGCAATGTGAATTAGAAGAGGTACGACGCTGACACCCATCTGCACTGAAATAGCGCACTCCCTTTAACCAGGCAACCTGCTTCTAGCTGTCAGTGTTAGTCTAAATATATAAAGTTATAGGTACTACCATTTTCACTATAGACTATATAAAAATAGCAAAACGTCCACTGGTGGAATTATAAAATGAAATGTGGTCATGGAAAATAGGTAATGGGATAGTATGTAGTAAATCTACATATATAAAAGTCTAAGTGACTGCCCAACCGGTAGATATGAGGTGCAATGACCACCAGGGGGCAGACACTCAATGCAGGAGCTGCAAAGCTGTGGTGACTTGGCAGCTGCAGTTCTCAGGTGATGCACTCAGAACCAGAGAGGAGGGAGCCAGTTACAGGGTGCATCACCCAAGAACTGCCCTCTAGCAATCCAGGACTCCTTGGGGGATGTCAGAGAGCTGGTTTCAGCCTGATCTCTGCACCCAGGCCAAGGGACCCCACCATTGCACAAGTCCTTGCACCAGGCCTCTAGTCAGAATATAAAATGAAATGGAAAGATGTCCACACTGTATTACAAACTAAAAATGAGCAAATTTCAGGACACATTTTACACTATAAAGGCATTTAAAAATTAGATCTCTGTTTGTATATAATTGAGTATATAAAGAAAAAGTCTGGATAGATACCCAGCGAGCCAGCCATAATTATTTCTGGAGAATGTGATTGGTTGGGAAAGTCAGGGTTGGAGACCTCATTGTACACCTGTAAACCTCTGTATTATTTACTTCCATTGACATGTACTGCCTTTGTAATTAAGAAACTCAAGCCATATAGGGGTAAATTATGTACCTTAAAACTCTTAAAGGTATAAGAATGAAAAGACCTAAGTCCAAGGATATACTATATAATAAAAGCCTAACATGCAAATTGACCAGGAGTTCAACTGGGAGTTTGACTGCTTGCTATGACATGCACTGACCACCAGGGGGCAGCATGAAACATGGTGGGTGGTGGCGATGTGGTGCTGACAACAGGCGGCAGTGGAGGTACTGCTAGCCCCAAAGGGCCCCAATGAGAGCAGGACCATCGGCAGGATGGTGGAGCAGGTGAGCAGGTGGCACCAGGTCAAGGCAGGTGCAGGTGGGCTGATCGCCCTGTTGATTGCCCCACAGATGGTGACCAGCAGTGACGGCGGGGGACAGGGCTGCTGCCTGGCTCCAGTCTCTGAGGGAGCCAGGCAGGGGGCCTGACCCCAATCGATAGCCCCACAGGGGGGATGGTGGAGCAGGTGAGGAGGTGGTGCTGATACTCCCATCACAGAGAAAGGGCAAATAGGAATATTAAAATATTTCTTCTAATTATTTTCCTTTCAATGTGCAGGAATCCATGCACTGGGCCACAAGTACATATGTAAGTGGCAACGCAGTGTCTTAAAGCACCAGATAATTACCTGGGTAAACAAACATGGGCATCTGGGAGTTTGCACATAAAGATGATCCACACTAGCTTTCCCTTTCAAAGGCCTCCGCTGAACCGGACTTCTGGGAAGGAGAAATATTGCAATGCAGGGTGCATCCATGCGGAGAGGAGGCAGTTATTCTGGTGACAGAGTGCGGGCCATTCTATTGGCCGACGTGTTCTACTTCATTGTGCCAGCATGTCTGTGCTGTTTCCAGTTGTCATAACATAACACACAGCATCACACCTTTCCTTTTCCCATTTTTCTCCCTTTCTCTTGTAGGACCAATATAATGAATTCTCCAAATGTGAGTACTGGAACCCCACTCAAATATTTTTTCCAGGCTTGAAAAGTAACACTGCCACTTCTGAATAATGCATATTTTATATAGTGTGAAGGCACTGCACCTAAACATATTAAGAATACTAGAGGCCCATTGCAGGAAGATTCCTGCAAGAATTCCCTCCCTTCTCCGCCACTTCACTCTCTCCCTTCTCCACCATCTCCACTGCCTCAACTCCGTTCCCTTCTCCGCCACTTGGCTCCCTTCTGCAGCCATTGGCTGTCTTCAGTCTTCAGTTTTTGTTCCACACCTGTGTATGTAAATTAACCGCCATCTTTGTTGGGTTAATTTGCATATCATCTGATTGGTTGGTGGGCGTAGTGGAGTGACACAATTTGCATGTTAATCTTTTACAGATGTAGTCATCAGCCACCTATTTCCCCTATGATTTTTAGTGCAGATTTATCTACATCAGAGAACCTACTTTATGCCATTCTTACATGCTGGCATATGTAAACATATAATTTAAAGGTAAATAAATTGCCCACATACCTTTCCCATTTTCCACTGACTATCTCACTCCTGGTAAAGGATCATGAATTTAGGGCTATTTATTAGCTGGAACTGATCGATTGGCTCTTAGTTGTTTCCAGGCTACATCTTACAAGCTATTGCTTTTTAAGTCGGGGAATTATAACTTGATTTTGTAAATGCAGCTTTAAAAGAAGAGGAAGAGAAACATTTTTTTCACAAAGACAGTTTTTAAAAGGTACAATTCAACATGATTACAGCAGGCAATTATAAAAGGGCTACCTCATGAATCTAACTAGATTATCCATGATCACATAATGGGATTGTAGCCTGGAACTATAAAGCATAGTTGATGAAGACTGAACGTGCTCTCACACCCAACCAATCATGGTCTATCTTTCTAAAAAAAGAAACAGGTATAAATGCCATTGCAATCTCATTCTTCCTTTTCTGCTCCAGTTCGTTTCTACATCATTAAGCTTTCCTAGGGAGAGGGTATGATTGTCTCATGCTTAAGGTTTCTGAAGATTTCTTTCTGTAGGAGCATCACACCTGGCCATTTCTGGGAGGTGGATTATGACGTCAAGTTCTCCTTCTCATCACTTTGGTCTCATAGGACACCTAACAGGTTCAAAGGGACATTCTAAAATGTAATTTTTTCAATTGCCTTAAGTACTTCTGACCAAACCCCATTAACTTTCACACATCCCCACCACAAAAGCAGGAAATGCTCTTCTGAGGCTTGGCCAGACTGTGCCAGCCAAGTGCTCCCAGCCTGGAGGTGGGGGGTGGTGGTGGGGAGTGGGGGGGGTGGGGCAGGTCTGGTTGATTTGAGATAATGAGAAAGATGCCCACTGTGGATGCTCAAAGTTTGCAGATTAGCAATTAAAAAAAAAGGGGGGGGGGAGAAAAAGAAAGAAAAACAAACTTGCTTTAAAAGGCAGCTTATATTTGTTTGTGTGCTTTAATTGTTTTAAACAAGTCAAATCTTAGCTGAATTCTAATTTAATTAGCTGATATAATGGAAAGATTCAAGGTTATTTTTTGTCACGATCTTCAATTATCTCAGTTTATGAAATAAATAGCTCTGGTTGACATTCCAGAAGTATACATAATTATTTCAGCAAATGTGAATGTGAGATTTAAACATAACTGAATATGCCATGCAATTTGCATATTTACTCATATCCTGTGGTAGAAATGTATGCATACAATTGATGGGCATGAAATCTGTATTTGTTACAAAGTACCTAAAAGATGAAATTATCCTCTTTGCACATTAATTCCTTTAAATGAAGACACTGAAAAACCACCTTGATCATCTCCTGCTGTTCTTAACCCGAGACACTATGTGGCTAAAGTCCTTTCCCTAATTTATAATGATCACGTCATAGGCAGAAACATGGCAATGCTTGATGAGTAGCTAACAAAGGAGAGATTTAATTCAAGCATATGTGGAGCACAATATAGATAAAATGTCCAATTACACAGAAATTTAGAAGTAGTGCTAATTCTTCTTGATATGACAAAGTGAAACATCAGCTCAAAATTTAAAGGGACAATGTCTTCACTAAAGCAATTTATAGACTGAGAATTTTGTGTGAAAATGTAATGTAGACCTCTGACCACCCCTTATAATTTATATTTAAAATATTGGTGTGATCCTGAGACTTCTGCACTGAACCTGCTGCCTAGCATATGCTCCTTTAATTAGCTAAGAAGACTTGCTGCCTTGCTTTTATTGGGCAGATTCCAATTTTATGTCAGTTGGAACATTGCCTGTATCAAAAAATCATTTAGAAATAGCTGAGTTAGTCTCAAAAATATTAATAGGTGCTCTAATGCCGCATGCATTATTAATACCGCCTAATGCTACCCCGGTCTCTAATACATTTTGTGAACAACAAATGGATAATCATGAAGCCGAACTGACACCGATAAACAAGGATAGGAGTCCTGCTAACGGCATAGTGCCATCTATGAGATAACCTGATGAAAGATTAAAATTAGAATGTTTTCATTACAAACTTCACTGATTTGTTTCATTCTTGTAAGTTGAAGAGCACTTAGATCTCTGTAACCTCAGAGTAATCTGTTACTACTTACTATAAATGTGTATAACTGCTAATGAAAGACAGTTCCACTTGAAAGAATGTAAGAGATTTCACATTTATTTTTCATAGGATCAAAAGTATTATGAATTTCAGGTTAAGAAATTTCAGCATGATTAAATACCATGCACCTGACATACCAAATTATTCTGGTTTAGTAAGATTCAAATAGCTTGAGTTTTTGTAAACCCCACTAAAATCTTGCTATTAAGCTGGCCTATTTAACTGGTTAATTGAATATTTTTTTTAACTACAGTTTTATAAGATCCTCCTTTCAATGAAATTAGCATATATGTACACAGCACTTACAGTATTTTTAAGAACATATAAAATACAGTCTAGTCACTAATGTAAGGCTAATTTTACTAAAAATATATATTAGTCAAATTTGTATTTAATTCAGAATAATATGTAACCATGTCCTAAGAAAATTCTATTACTTGAAAATAATTGAATGGTGTTTGCTTTTAAAGAGTTATGCTAAAATAATCTAACTTGATTAGGGAACAATGGTTGTAAAAAGCTGTTCAGAGGAGACTGGTACTTTAAGGATTGTCTAATTATAGACATGGTATATATTTTCCGTTTTTTACTCAGGAATAACTGCTTAAATATGTATTGATTTCACAGAAGAAGAAAAATGGGGAAAGGGGGAGAGAAAGAAACATCAATTATGAGAAAGAATCATTGATCAGCTGCCTTCTGGCAACCTGGGCATGTGCCCTGACTAAAAATCAAAGGGTGACCTCCTAGTTCTTAGGTGGATACTCAACCACTGAGCCACACAGGCCAAGCCCCTTTGAACAGGTTTATATGGACCCCTCCTGGGCATTACCTCTTTCAAGCACATAAAAGCCATATCTTATGGAACAGAAGTCAGGTAATCTGTACACTTAAGACTCAACTTCCTTATCTTAGGGTCTCCCCGTTCATGATTCTGGGGTTATAAATTACAACAGACTGCATGACATTCAAAATCAGTTCTTCTTGTTATGCTACCCTCTGAGAACAATGGGAGTGCTCTCAGAGCCATGTAGGCTACAAAGATCTCTTCATGTGTGTGTTTCCTTCAACGTAATAATAACACCAAAGCAGGGCTGGGAGTCAGGGACTCTAGTTTACAAACACCCATTTACGGAAGATACTTCCCACTAATAACTAAATTCCAAAATGAGTCAAACAGAAATGGAATGCTGAACAATTAAGATTCTCTCCCCATAAGCCCATCTCGATCATTTTATTAAAGGCTACTGGGAATACCCTTACTGAATAACTAATTCTAAGTTATATTCCATGAAAACAAATTAATGTAATAATTTTCTTTCTGAAATTAATTTAAATCTCTGTGGATGCTGCAACAAATTTAGTCTTTACTCTGCATACAAAATTTTGAAAGCCTTATTGCACTCACTGCTTTAGGCAAAGATTCATTGCTTCACAGTCACTGGTAATGGCCATTATTTCAATTGAGACAACTTCCTTCAATCAATCATTTTTCACTGTTTGGCTCCTATACTTAAAATTATTCTGCATTTTGTCATTATAAATAGAAAACTTGCTGAGATGCTACTGGTACAATGTGTATTGCTTCCAAAAGGCTCACCCTCCTCCCTTTCCTTCTTCCCTTCCTCCCTTCCTTCCTTCCCTACTTCCTTCCTTCCTTCCTTCCTCCTGCCTCCTTCCCTTGAAGGTCTATGGACATATAATTTGAGATTATGGGCTATGACAAAGCTGAAGCCACAAGGCTTCTTTTAGGGAAAGAGAAAGTAGTGGGTGGTACATTCAAACAGGGGTACGAGAGAATAAGATCTTATTAGGGACACTGAAGACTTTAACAAGACTCCATCATTCTCTACCACATGCTCTTATTTACTTTTATTTCCTTCTGGTTTCTCTTTTTCATTTTATTTCTATTTTTTTAATTATGGGTGGCTGATGTTCTTTCATAATTATCTTCCCATTTTATCCATCCTGGTTCTAATCATAAAAATGAACACTGT
Organism: Murina feae; assembly: GCA_004026665.1. NCBI lineage: Eukaryota > Metazoa > Chordata > Mammalia > Chiroptera > Vespertilionidae > Murina > Murina feae. Next base: position 27,520 of record PVJC01010915.1, on the reverse strand, counting down.
GAAATGGTTTTATGTAGGTTTTATGTGAGTCAATAAAATGGAAGACACTATCTGACTTGTGACCTGACCCCACAATGAGCAGGGGAAAATTAATGTAGTATTCTATGTTCACCAAATTATCCTAAGATAATAACTTAAGCATAAAATCCCTATGAGTACGAAATTCAAAGGAAAATTAAAAATCTTATGTTAAAATGGAAAAATAGAGTTGGGGTCAAAGACTGAGTGAGTCATTGGAAAACCATAAAAATATATATTTTATAGTTAGTACATTTTTTTAAAGTAATCAAATCTATGTTATTTTACCCAGTTTTTGCCTAGTGATAGTCAACACTATATAGCTACTTTCCATTTGTCATGCCATACTGAAAGGATGTAGCTCACAATATCAATATAACTTACAAATCTGTGCACTGTTAAATGGTATGCATAACGCCCCTCCCTTTTTGTGTAAGAACTTCATTCAAATGTTCAGAGCTTGCCCATGTGACTTACAGCTAAAGGTCTCTAAGTCATGTGTGCTAGTTCAGAATTAAGAATAGTTACAACTTATATATTGAAATAAAAATGCAGGCTTAGATATATGATAGATGATAGGTAGGTAGGTAGATAGATAGATAGATAGATAGATAGATAGATAGATAGAGGTAAATAGAAGTGTTCTACACTTGATATAATTTAAATTTTACTTAAGGGCTTAAGGGAAATCTGGCTGGAGAAAGATCATCATATTTTACTCATTCTAGTTTTGAGTACTTTCCTCAGTTCTCTGCCTATGAATAGGTAAAAGTCCATTGTATGGACATAGGCCTATATTTCATGAACATCCAGAAACGATCAAACATTGTTCCACTGTAGGTGCTAATGTTGGCTCTGAGTGTTGACTCTGGGAGGAACACTTCCTGTGACACCTTGACCTTTGCAGATCCCCAGGCCTCATACTCATTTTCTGCAGCATGATGGTGAAACTCTTTCACCGGCTTAGCACACTTCTGGAAGGCTGGGAGAGGGTGGGATCAGTGTGCTTTGATAAAATAGTGCTATGAAACAGCACTCCCTATAGTTTAGTATCAGCTTATTTATGCATTTGGCACCATGTCCCTGGAAGTATATCAAGTTGTGAATGAAATGAGCACTAATATATTGTGATTTTTCTTAGTAACCTGGGAAATTGCTACAAGTATTGTCTTCAGGTATATTTGAAAAAAGTAATAAGCTCCCATATATTAAAGAAAAGAATATAGTTTAAATATAGCTTGTTCACCAACATACTAGAACTTCATTTCATGTTGGAAACTGACTGTTTTCACCAACCTTGGTTGCTCTGAAAGATCAGAGCTATGCACCCATTAAGTTGAAACATTGTTAGTTAAAGCAAATCCCCACCTATTACTTACATGTAAATTCTTGCTGCCTGTTTGTTGTTGGGATTTCCTGCCTAGGGATATGGTTGTTTTTTCAGAGACTCAATAAAAGACTGGTGAGGCCCAGGTACCAGAGGGCAGTCTTACCCACTAGAGGTAGACTCCATGCCTGGTCTCCCAGTTTCCAAATTGATTCTCTTCTAGTCTCTCTCTCTTCATTTTGTGTGCGGCCTGCTCCAGAACTTGAACCCTGAACAGGAACACTGAACCATGCTGGACAAGTAAGCGGCTCCCACAATTTCACATGTGCTTATGTAGGTCTTCTACTAAACAGAAAGGCAACACTAACACCATGTTTCAGATGCTATGCTGTAAAGTATGATGTTTGCAGACATCATCATAAGCCTTTAGGTAAATGAAGCAATGTTTTTCAATGACATAGTGAAATATTAATGATAATTACATCAATTTAAATATATGTGATACAATGGAGTCAATATGAATTATAAATCATCCATTTTTCAAATATATGAGATTTTTCATATCTTAGGGGGAAAATTACCACATCCTATATAATAAAAGGGTAATATGCAAATTGTCCCCTCGACTGGGAGTTTGTCCAGGTGGTGGGGCCAGCCAGTAACTGCCTCCAGCCCCTCTCCCAGCTGGCCTGACCTGATCAGCCCCAATCGGGCCGGCCGGCTGGACCCCACCCATGCATGAATTCATGCACCAGGCCTCTATTAAATATATTTCTCTGACATATAATTTTCCCAAATATTTTAAGAAGACATATTACAACCAAAAATGTATCAAAACAGGTAGGGAAAGATCTCTGAACTCATGAAGCTTTTGAGACATGGTGACAGTGCTGCTGTGCTGTTCTATGAGTTTGACCATGGCCTTGGAAGGGTGGGAGCATGTCCTCGGCCCATGGCAGAGGTGTGGCTACCAGACTGCAATAACCACTACCCGATGTGTCACTTACAACATCACTGAGAATACAAAGGTCTAAGGGAGCAACATAGTACTTAATAGGAATAGTACACTTTCTTAGTCAACTTAGGTTAACCTTGGAAGATTCCCTTAAAAATAATAAAATTATAAACACTTAATAAAAGGCTAATTTATCCAAATTTTCAGAGCAGTCTTGATCTTTAGCCAGATAGAAAGTTGGATTTGGGGAGTGGGAGGCTGTTAAAGAGCCTAAAGGAGAAAGAATCACACTTTAACTGTGGAGGTTGCTGCAGGTGCATGTGGTCACAGCAGCCTGTGAAAGTTGGGTTACTGGACAAGGTGGGAAACAGCGCAGGCCCTCTCGACCATGAGAGACACTTACATCAGACTCTCAAGGAGACTGATGAGAAGTAATATTCCTCTTAATAATCAGTTCTAAACTTATTACTAACTGAAATGATCCAATGTACAAGTCCATACATCTCAGTAATGACTATGTGCTATTGTATATAATAAAAGCCTAAAATACTAAGTGTCTGGTCAACCAATCAAAGTGTAACATGCCAGTGATATGCTAAGTCTCACTATGACATGCACTGACAACAAGGGGTCAGACAGTTGGCCGGTTGACCAGTCGCTATGACATGCACTGACCATCAGAGGGCAGACACTCCAACCAGTAGGTTAGCTTGCTGCTGGGGTCCAGCCAATCGGGATTGAGCTAAATATGCCCTAGAACCCTCCTATGGTCCCTCCCCAACCCTGATCGTGCCCCTGTTGTGTCCCTTGGCCTGACTTGTGCCCTCTCCCAATCTGGGACCCCTTGGGGGATATTGGAGAGCCAGTTTTGGCCTGATCCCACAGGCCAGGCCAAGTGACCCCACTGGTGCACAAATTTGTGCACTGGGCCTCTAGTAAAATCTATAAGAAATACTCACAGAGACAAGCAATTTAGCACCCATAAAGCTATTGAAATTGCTGAGGGTAGTAAATGAAGGCATGGTGAATGGAATCACATATTTTTTCAGGTAAATACTACACCCACTTGTCTGTTAACTACTTTTTCTGGGCTTTTTGTCAATTATCTCTCAGTGAACGAGGATGCATTCCTTGCTTTAGACCTCTGCATTAATTCTCAGCATACGGGTTCCATTGTGGCAAGTTTATTAGGGAAGGATGCACAGAGTCACTTCACCAACCAAAGTTAATGTTCTTTGTGTATTTAATTAGATTGGAGAAGGAAAAAAATGCAGGTGAAATGTTTGGTTTACTTTAAAAATAAATCTGAACATGGCCTAGATTGAATGCGGAGAGGGAATAAATTGATGAGTGAGTGTACAGTGCCGATGTCAGATCATTCAAAGACTACACAAGTGAAAATGGTATTAGCAGGCTTACAACTTCAGATGACACCCTAGCAAAGCCTTTGCTCAGAAGCAGTTCCTTTAAGTGTAGGCTATTGCAGCACGACTCACTCTAGTAAACAGCCCACTGAGACAACCAGAGTCTGTACACATCAGTTGTATGAATTCACATGAAATAAATTGCCCCAAAGAGTTATGCTATAAATTAGCAATTTCACAATAAATTACGTTTTAATGATAAAATATTTAAAACACTGGTTTAAAAATACAACTTCTTATACAAATATATCCTTTTGGTATCTGAAATGCTCTGGAGGACCCAGTGTTTAATCAACAGAGACCAGATCAAAGTTTTAAGATGTTGTTCACAAGGTCACCCACCAGCTGCTCACATGGAAGAGAAAAATTAATCAATTAAATGCCGTTAGAGTTGATGTAAAATATCACCAACTTCTCGTTAAGTGTCGTCAAAGTTAAAAATAAACCTCCCTTCGCCCCATTTCCCCTTTAAGATATCACTCTGCTCAGGCAAGTGTTACAGACTTCTCTCCAGGCCGAGGAGTTGTTGTTATTTAAAAAATATATATATTTATTGATTTGGAGCAGAAGGGAGAGGGAGAGAGAGATGGAAACATCAATGATGAGAGAGAATCACTGATTAGCAGCCTCCTGCAGACCCCACACAGTAAGGTTTCCCTCTTCAATATGCAGCCTCAGAGCTGCATGTGGTCACCCAAGTTGGCTTTTGTTTTGGTCGACAGTTAATTGTCATAAAAGTACTAACTCGTGTGGTATTTGCCTTTGTTCCATGTAACTTTATTTTCTTGGTGAAAAGGTCAAACTTATCTTCAGAAACTCGTTAATAAAATGTGAGGAATATCAGATGTTTGTCTGATTACTTTTAAAATCAAGTGGTCCATTTATTACCTGACACCGGCAGCTCGTATTATTTAAATTGTTTTCCAAAGTACTCCTGTGAATACTATTAATACAACTATGTCTACAATTTTCACAAATAATGAAAATAGATTCCTTCACTGAAAGCTTAATCAATAATGAGCGCTTTTCAAAATGTTTAAGTGGAGGAGGATGTTTCATCCTCACAACAATTCTACGAAGAATGATGGTCATCTCTACGTTACTAAAGAAGAAATGGAAACATACACTAAGTAACATGCACACGGCAAGCAATCGGCAACTGAGTACTACACTTGTCATCCCTGAGCTACCTTTCCATACATTCCTGACCCACAGAAACTACGTTTTCGAGTCTTTTTTTTTTTTTTTTGGTCTTTTTATAACGCAGCATCATAGAACAAAGATACCATGTATATATTTTAAATATACATAGAGATGCAGACATACATATATGAACTCAGCACAAATACAAGTAAATAGTATGCCTACAAGGACAGAATTTTATTATTGTATTTATTGATGAAATTGTATTTTCCCAAAGTATTTCAACTCGCACCAAAAGAAAATTTTGTCTAAAAATTAGCTGTAATTAAGGATTAATAGAAAAATGTTATTCTTCAAGAAGGTGAAGGAATAGTTAGAGATTCCATTTTTACAACTTGGCAATAGCCAAATTTCTTCCCAAATGTATGAATTAATTCCTCCATCTCCACATTCAAAGACTAGTCATGCCCATGTTCCTATATTTATGCAAATATAGGCACTGGGTAAGACATGTGTCTTGTACTATAAAAGATATGCTGTGATATTTTCCTATAATAAATGTAATGTAGTTGTGATATATATATATATATATATATATATATATATATATATGGAATATATATTTTGAAAATGATTCATTGCCCCATCTCAACAAAATTAATTTCTAATAATTTATATCATATCAGTCTTTTTGTTACTTTTTAAATTTATCATTGTTTTTTGAGATCAAAAGCAAAAAATATAAAGTAGATCTCTGGAAACTAAATAAATTCTGAAATGTTTTTGTTTAATTAAGTAAAGTTTCTTAGGACACTTGCAAATTCAAAATCAGACCATGGATTTCATCCCTAAGTATTGTCTTCCAAAAATGACCACAAAGTAAAAAAGACAAATCCTGTAAAAGGTTTTAACAACAGCTCATCAAATCAAATTTCCAAGGAATGCTACGTATTTATCCACAAATTTAAATGCGACTTTTGGAAGCCTTTATGGTGAAGTTTAATGGATGATCTGTGGCTGAAACTGTGCCAACTCCAGTTGCTTTCAAACTGTGTCCACTCTGTGCATTCAAAGGGAGGGAAAGGAGATGACAAAAAAATTCCTGTGTTGCTTTTAAAGTTTCAAAGTTGAGCCTGGCTTGTGTGCCTCAGTGGTTGAGTACTGACCTATGGCCCAGGATGTCAAGGTTCAATTCTGGGTCAGGGCACATGCCTCAGTTGCAGATTCAATCTCCAATCTCCAATGCAGGAGGCAGCCGATAATAATTATCTCATCACCTTCTTCTTCTTCTTCTTCTTCTTCTTCTTCTTCTTCTTCTTCTTCTTCTTCTTCTCTCTCTCTCTCTCTCTCTCTCTCTCTCTCTCTCTCTCTCTCTCCGCTTCCTCTCTCAAATCAATAAAAATAATTAAAAAATAAAGTTTCAAAGTTGGGATATAATTGTAATACACTCCTTATGTAGTACATATATCCCCCAAATTCATTAATCTTTTAAAATATATGTTCTTAATAACCATATCTCATTTCCTTCCAAAAGACCATGATCCCTATGCAAGAAGTACTGACTAGGGAAATGCTAAGTTAGGAGGAAGCCATTCAGTTTTCATGGCTAATCATCGCATGAAACACTTAACTAAAGGCAGGTTTCACATGGATGCAGGTTCTAATATTTTACTTTCTTATTCTCTGATACACTCATATGTGATATTAATTTTATAAGTTGTTTTAATGCCATCATTCTGATGTCATGGGTTTCTAAGTATCTGGAGAAAAAATACAGAAAAAATAACTTCACATTTCAATGTTTTTGTTTGTGTTGGATGAGAACTGTTCTTTGGGTTAGCATTATTATTATTGATAGTTTATTGATATGTACTAATTATTGCTCATAATTATAGCCAAGTAATTTTTCAATTAGATAATCCTATGACCTAGTAAATAGGAGTTTTAAAAAAATCACTTCCAATGTACAGACAAAATGTGATGTTAGGAAAAGACTGTAGTATTATTAGTATTACAGTCAAAGGCAGCTCAGGAGCAATGACTAAGGAGGGGATTGCAGAAGGGCTGAGATGGAGAGCAACATGGCCAGTCCCCATTTCCGGTAGAAAGGTAGGTCAGCATTTCAAGCCTATCATTCTTGATCACAAATAAATGTTAGATTTTAAAGAAAACACTTATTTTTGCTCTATTAAAATTGCACTAGTGATGTTTGGGTAGTTTAGTAAATAAGATGAAATGATGTTGAGATATTTACAGTTGGTAGTGGCCCTACCTGGATCTGGTTGTCTGGCTTTTGCAAGATGATGGGCCAGTGGGTAAGAAACTGAGCTCAGCAAATGGAACCCCCACTCCATTTCCCCCACCTCGGACACTAAGAACTTCTTCTCTCAGAGAACATGGACTTAGTTATTTAATTTTACTATTTATTTATTTATTTATTCTGTCATGAGGATATATTTCCATTAATTTTTAGAGAGAGTGGAAGGGAGGGAGGGATATATATATATATATATATATATATATATATATATAGAGAGAGAGAGAGAGAGAGAGAGAGAGAGAGAGAGAGAGAGAGAGAAACATTGATGTGAGAGAGACACATGGATCAGTTGCCTCCTGCAAGCATCTCAACCTTGGCCTGGGATAGAGCCTGCAACTGAGGCACTACCCTTAACTGAAATCAAACCCAGGACCCTTCTGTCCATGGGCCAATACCCTATCCGCTGAGGCAAACCAGCTAGGGAAATTTTATCTTCTAGACTGATAATTAGTAAATATTTTAAATAGAAATGACTATTGTTTCCTGTGACTATCTCTTAGATATCTTTACAGAAGGAAGAGGTAACAGCAACAAGAAAACCAGAAGGACTAAAAAGTACATCTTGGATCAGAAGACACTGGAAGGGAAGAAGAATTTTTTAACAATTAAGTTTTCAAGTAATGTTATCAATACAAGGGTCAGAAAACACATGAAATAATGTAAGTACGACGACATTTCTATAAACTATGTGAAAATGCATGGATTTCATTGCATGTAAATAAGTCCACAAGAGTATTTAAATGCAGAATAAGTAACAAAAAAATGCAAGTTAAACCAAAGTTAAATTTTTTATTGTTTCTTGAACTGTTTTAAAAATTACTCTGTGAGCATCTTTCAAATTTACATATTTTAAAAGAGAAACCAATCCAGAATTCAGCTATTGTTATAACCAATTAAATTGATAACAATGGCTAATTGTTTGGGAGGCAACAACAAAGGGATTCATTTTGTTTTTAGTTTGATATTTAATTCTAACATCTTGTCAGCTGAGTAGCTGTGCCTTGCCTTAAGAACAATGGAGATAATTTCATTACTGGATGTTTTAACTATGCTACCTTAATGTTATTATTCTTTTAGTATGTACTGCTTGGGACACAATAAGTTATTTTTTAAGCTTTCCTTAAGTTTTTCTTTATTTTTGGAAAAAGTATTACTTATAAATAAAAAGTTGACAACATTCACCAAAGGACTTTTGAAATTAAAATTCATGGATCTATTATTTCTTCATGATCTTATATTTTATGCAGATAAGATTTCTGAGGAACTTTAGAAATATGAGAATCCTATTCTTCTAAAAGGCTGCTCAATGATTTGCAATCGTATCACAGAAAGCCACAGTTCTAAGAAGTTGATAATAAAAGAGCAGATGGTCCCAATTATGTAAGTAACATGCAGTAAGCATTCAAACGGAATTCAGAATATTTTGTGTGTGTCTGAGCATACGTGTGTGTATGCAGAAAATAGTATGAGAAATATAGATTTATTTATATGTGTTTATATGATATATATAGTCAGAGGCAATAGATACACATATGCATATGTATTTACACTAAACCATATTCTCTATGACAAATCCTTCAGGCTCATGAATACTGGGTAGAGCAGTATGCTCTGGAATATAGCAGTAGATTGCATGTTATCATTTGAAAGGTGTTTTGATAACTTAGAGTGTCCCATCAAAAGAGGAAGGAAGGGTTATTTGCAACTATTCTATAGCTAACCACTTGCCATTTTAAAAGTTGACAAAATGTCATGCATTTAATATACATTTCCATTTCCCAATTTTTGTAGCCTCTTAAAATTCACTTTGACTCAAAGATCCTTTTGTTGCAAAAGATATTGTCATTACTGATTGCAATGAAATTATCAAATTTTATAGTCTTTGGGCTTGCAACTAAAATCACTCAGAAATGTGCCCCTAAATACTCATTCTAATAGCCCAAAAAGATTTCAAAGACTGACATATTCTAATTAAAGCAAATGAGCAGACATGAAATCATAGAATGGCATAATTATGCAAAGTTTGACCTCAGTTTCTCCTACTGTGTCTGCAGCTCATAATTTCATAATGCCCAGTACAATAAGAAGATTATTCAAATTTGTAACAGGTGAGTCAGGCACAGCTGTATAAAATAATATTCAAATTATAATTTATACATGTTTAAAACAGCTTAAGGTGTATTACGGTGAGAGGTATAAACTACAATAAATGTTAATAAATTATTAATGGTGCATTCTGACAAGAACTAAAGTTCAGTTTGATTCAAATAGGATTCCTGCAGGGGAAACACACGCATTTTATTTTATGATTTAAATTCTGTCGAGAGCACAGTTTGATATGCAGCACTTCAGGGAATTACAAGCCCTAGAAACAATCAACTTTCCTTCTAAATGGTAAAAATTAATACAGATGTTATTTTAAATTAAATTCAAAGCATTTCTACAGACAGAAAAATTATTATGGAAATTATGAACCCTAAAATACATGTAATCCACCAAAGATGATGCTTTAAATTGCAATCAACCTGTCATCGTAATTTTCCTCTTTAAAAATACGTGTTCAGAGAGTGATTTTGGTTCAGAAAGTCAGTTTTCAGCTCTTGTTCATTTGTTCCCCAAATTAAAGCTTGTAAGATTGATGCTTTACAGGTCAAAATGTGAAGTTTTAGAAAATAACTAAAAGACTTTTGGGGAGAATTAAAACAACACAACTGAATACAAGTGAAGGGAAAATAGTTACACCTCAGAAAGCAAATAGCTGGCAAGACAGGGAAATTAAAAACACTCACACCAATGGCAAACTCTGACATTTCTAACTTCTAGTGAATATTCAACTGTTACCATAGACTTCTCATAGAAAAGTAATATTTTTTTAACCTTCACATTAGGGCATGCCTATTGATTTTAGAGAGAAAGGAAGGGAGAGAGAGAATGAGAGAGAGAGAGAGAGAGAGAGAGAGAGAGAGAGAGAGAGAGAGAGAGAGATGTGCAAGCAAAACATCATCAATTAGTTGCCTCTCATAGATGCCCTGATCAGGAATTGAACCCTCAATCTCTTAACCTTTTGGTACACAGGATGATGCTCCAACCAACTGTGCCATTCATCCAGAGCTAGAAACATATTTTATTTACCAAATGCAATATATACAATTTTCCTATGTGGACACTTTGTTCTATTGAGACTACAAAAGCATTTTATTACCAAGAAACTGTACCTTAAAATACCTTTTGGTTTAGCTCCGATTTTATTAAAAATAAAGGGAAAACAAAGCCACGAACTTCAGAACGTGGCTTTTGGCCACCAGGGAACACGTGGGCACCTTGAGTGTGATGAGGGCTCAGCAGGTCATGTCCTGAAATCCTGTGGCCTCATTCTCCAGCCTAAGACAATAAAACCTCTCCTATTCCTCTCAAATTCCCAGCAGCTGACCCTCAAGGAAAGGGAGTCGGAAATTTAGCATGGGGAAAATTAAACACCGATGTTCAGCCAGGTTTTCATTACGTGTTTTTTGAAATAGTGGGTAGAATGTGAGTGAGTCCAAGGTGTTTATGGACAATATGCTGGCTTCATAGTAGAGGATGTTATTACTTCTACACCAAACCTTATTGTTTTGTACTTTACATTTATGACAAGTTTATATCCAGGTGCTAAGACAGGATACATGGGGTGTTTAGTGTCTCAGCCACCATGCATGCAAGTGCCAAGGACAGGGCTCAGAAGTGCAAGGCAAGTTTGCCATCTCTCTCCCGGTGAGCCATTGGGCTCTATTCGATTTTCCTTAAATTCCTGAAACAGATGAGCAATAAAAGCAGAATTGGCTTGATTAGTTTATTGTGTATGTAAATCACAGTTATCATATAGAATTAATGACCACAGACTACATCCCTGCACTTGGGGAGATGAAAATTTGATTCAGAATTTCTCACTCTGTATTGTGGATTTGCCTTCTTTTTTAAAATCTTATCCCAGGGGGTTAACAAGGTCTATTAAAGTAGGAGAGTTCTATTGGCAAGTTGTATTGCACTTCCCTTATTTTTTATGGTTATTCACATAATTGGGAATGATATAAAGACAAAAACCTTACCCTTTGCAACAGCATGGATAAGGAGAGCCTTATGCCAAGTGATATAAGCCAGTCAGAGGAAGACAAGTAACATATGACTTCACGTATATGTGGAATCTAATGCACAAAATAAACTAACAAACAAAATAGAAATAGACTCATAGATGCAGAGGACAGACTGGCAGCTGTCAGAGGGGAGGGGCCTGAGAGGCAGGATAACGAAGATGAAGGGAATTAAAAAAAGAAGAAGAAGACCTCATAGACACAGACAACAGGATGGTGATTTCCAGGGGGAAAAAAGGGTGGGGTAGGTAGAAGAACCATGGTGATAGATGAAGACTTGACTTGGAGTAGTCAACCTCCAATACAATATACAGATGATGCGTTGTAGAACTGCACACCTGAAACCTATAGAATTTTATTATCCAATGCCCCCCACCATGGTGATAGATGAAGACTTGACTTGGAGTAGTCAACCTCCAATACAATATACAGATGATGCGTTGTAGAACTGCACACCTGAAACCTATAGAATTTTATTATCCAATGCCCCCCTTAATAACTTTAATAAAAATTAAAAAGAGCATAGAAATATGCAACAGACTGATGAATCCCAGAGGGAAGGGGAGAGAGGGCAGCAAGAATTTAAGAAGACCTACTCTCTCCTGGCCCCTGGACTTGTATCTCTAAACCAAAAGTGGGGTAAAGGGTGAAACCCCATCTCCTTTCTAATTTGTGGGGTTCAAGTTAACTGTGTGCCCAAAGGAACCTGCTCATTCTGTAGACACTACTGTCGCTGTCACCTTAATCTGAGGGAAGCCAGTTCCGAGCCCCCTACACAGCACCAGGAGTCCTGGTTGGAGGACGGGATGTATTACATGCAGACCCCACTCACAAGGACTTATCTGTGCCGCAGATGAATTGGTTTTTGCAGCTGCCTAACTTACCGATATGTCAGGCAATTAAAGTGCACCTCAAATGGCTTCTTTATTTTTTCATAGCTGATCTGATTTTCTTAACTAACTGAAGCTCCAAATGCTTTAACACACCACTACAATAAAAGCCAACTTCAAGAAACCTTCTCAATTGAAAGGTGATGTTCCATGAGAACAGAAGGTTTTGGTGGTAATTGATAGAAAGTACCAGATGTCGGTCTTAGAACCTCCTACCTGCATGATGTTGGATGAGCGCCTCATTCTTTCTCGGTAGATTAACTCTAAGGTCTTGTGCAGATGGACAGTTCTATGATTTTACCAAGTCCTTCAGATTCCATTCAAATGTGCGTGCCAGGCAGAAGCAATGAATCGAGGGGAACTGGGCACATAAAACCAACCTCCTTGACCAGGGTGAGTGTAAGGTAGGAAACAAAATGTTCTCATGCACATGCTGTGCACTTACTCTCCATGGGTTTGCCTTATGGCATGAACATTAACATCCTTAAGAGAAATGAGTGAAAGAATGAAGTTTCGTAGCTCAGTAAGGTCACCAGCTTCACCACCTGCTGGAAGAGGTCATGTCTTGTTGTAGTCATAACCCAGGCTTGACCGAAACCCGTGGCTTGCAGTGGGCAGGCCCGCCATAGCCCTGAGCTGTTCTGTCTGTCAGAAACAGCCCTGTCCACTGGGAATGAAGCAGCACATGGATGCTCAGAGGAAACAGGACAACCTCCCCGGGGCACTGAGAACCCAGGTCCTCGAGATGCATAGTCCTGACTCACTAAGGCCCAGTCTATGATTTCAAAACACCTCAGTCACACTCTGAAGCACATTCATCAGCAATTTGTAAAAGGAAACTCAGATTACAGTGTGAATCGAAATGGGTTATATAGCAGTTTTGTTGTGGAAAAAGAAATTTAAAAAGCCAAATGAGTAGTATTTCATGAAACACATGAGATTGGGTAAGATAAAATCAACTTTTCTGCCTAAGGAGTTTCCAAGTTCTTTATAAACAAGGACCAGTGGCCCTGGAGTAACAGGATCAGGTGTGGAGCGCCATCCCATACACCAAAGGGGGTGGATTTGATTCTCAGCCAGGCACACACCTAGGTTGTGGGTTCGTCCCTGGTTGGGGCATGTAGGAGGCAACCTATTGAAGTTTCTCTCTGATCTCTCCCTTCCCTTCCCTTCCCTTCCCTTCCCTTCCCTTCCCTTCCCTTCCCTTCCCTTCCCTTCCCTTCCTTCCCCTCCCCTCCCCTCCCCTCCCCTTTGCTTCCCTTCCCTTTTCTCTCTCTCTCTCCCTCTAAAACCATTTTAAAAAAAGAAACAAACAGTGAGGGGTGTGGCCTGCCATTGGCTACAGAAATGAGAAGGAGATTGTGTGATGAGCAGCCCCTCACCCAGGACTGGGGGTTTTCAAATGGCTCAACAGTGAGATGAGCAGCCTGCGGGTCTAGACACCAGGACAGACATAAAAATCCAGAAATTTCTAGAAGGGGTTGGTTTCTTTCTTAGATTTCATTATTTATTTAACAAATGTTCCAACGTAGACTACACATCCCTTCACCACATTTCCCGTGGATTAGCTTTTAATCTTCAGCCAGGGCCTGGCCTGCTGCAGGGCCTACTATTGAGAGGAAGCAGTGATTCTGATTGGAATGAAAAGTTGCGGCCATATTTCATACTGGGACCGCCTTCCGCAGATGTTTCCACTTTATTTTCTGTTGACTCAACCTTGCAGGGAAGCCAATATTAGAAACATACCTGACATAATTCAAGATTCATTTTCCTTTCACTGCAGAAACCATTTAAAAGGGCATCAAATTACACTCAAGTATATGTTTATATAGCAAAATTGCCTAGCCAATTTAGGCAGAACAAAAGGAAATCATTAGTTTATATGTTTAATGAGTTACTGGTATAACAACTGTCATTTTTTTTCATTAAAATGACAACATGAATAACACATACGTATATATGTGTACATATGATACACACACATATATAAATATGTATATATTTAAAATTGCAAGATAATTTAATGTTAATGACTAAATTAATTTTAAAGTCTAAGAGAACTAAATCGCTGCCATGTATGAAATAATCTCATTTGCTATTATGCATGTTACTGGTAGATTTATTAAAATTTAGAATTATCTCATGATATTTATTCATACTGTAATATTTTTTCTAATTCCAAAATACAATTTCTATAAAAAATAATATATGTCATTTATTTAAAAAGTCCAAAGTCCAAAATACAGTATCCCACAGCAATGCGCTAATATACAGAAGGAAAAAAAATGGTGGTTCAGTTAAGCACATCACATAGATTTTGGGTTAATTTATATATTTTTTCCTATTATGGAAATTTTTATATGATTTTATGGAAATGAAATCAAAATAGTTTGATGCCACTAAGAAACTTTAAAATTATATTTTCAGCCCTGACCGGTTTGGTTCAGTGGATAGAGCGTTGACCTGCGGACTCAAGGGTCCTGGGTTTGATTCCTGTCAAGGGCATGTACCTTGGTTGCGGGCACATCTCCAGTAGGAGGTGTGCAGGAGGCAGCTGATCGATGTTTCTCTCTCATCAATGTTTCTAACTTTCTATCCCTCTCCCTTCCTCTCTGTAAAAAAATCAATAAAATATATTTTAAAAAATAAATAAAATAAAATTATATTTTCACTTGTATTTATGTAAAATACATATTTAAACCCAGAAAATCTATAATAAAGGAAAATGTGTGTCTATGTGCAGGGGAAAGAGGAGAGAGAGAGAGAGAGAGAGAGAGAGAGAGAGAGAGAGAGAGAGAGATAATGAGTATTCATAAATTTATTTAAAAACACAGAAACAATTTTTTTTGTTTAAAAGTGACACAGAATATATTTCTCCTAAGTATCAGTGAAAAAAATCAATAATAATCTTTGTTATGTTGTTATGGATTGCATTTCAATATAGGTATAGAGCCGATATAATTTTATAATAAGCTAGATAAAGAGACATTTACTTTTACTCAGAGACTACTAAAGCCAAATATTTCTCTTCTATGTCCTGCCCGTGAAGGATAAGCAGCACAGTGCACAGTCAACTACAGGTGAAGTGTGCCCCTAATCTGTTTGAAAAGGTGAGCCTGTTCAGACACTAATTTCAAACTTACTAATATTTAAGCAAACCAAGGGTAATCTCTGCTTGTACTGTAATTTGTGATGAGCATCTGCATTTGCACTCACCTAAATATTTTTCTCAAGATATACAACCAAGAAGGTAACACACAATTCATATTGACTTTGTAAGGATTGCTCTTTATGAAACCCATTATTCAAATGCATAGTGGGTTTAGACAGATGCATTTTCATAAACATGTTTAAAGTAACATAAAAGCAAGGCCATTTTAGAATTCTCTAACTATGTATGAGGAGTATAAATAGTGAGGATTTTCAAGTGTCTTTCTAACAGAAAAAAATTTCTTTTTTTTACTTTTAACAGACAACATGTAGGTGAATTTTATTTTGAACTTCAAATGTATTTTTCTTATTCTTTTTAAAAAAATATATTTTATTGATTTTTTTACAAAAAGGAAGGAAGAGGGATAGAGAGTTAGAAACACTGATAAGCTGCCTCTTGCACACTCCCTACTGGGGATGTGCGCCCGCAACCAAGGTACATGCCCTTGACCGGAATGGAACCTGGGACCCTTGAGTCCCTAGGCTGACGCTCTGTCCACTGAGCCAAACTAGTTAGGGTGCATTTTTCTTCTTAATAAAGAGATAAAATACCCAACAAGCATTTAAAATAAGGGAATGGAAAACGGACCTTCTAAAATCATCTTTTAAGATTACTAACTGCTTTTCCATGACTTTAGATTATCTTTGCAATATTTCAAACCTCATTTAGTTCACTTTCTGTTTAACAACATCTGTCCCTGCTTTCAGAGTGCTGGTATAGCATTCTGATAACATTTACACTTTTAAGTGTTCCCACTTTCTGAACAGAAGCATTCAAAAACACACAGGAAGCTAAACAATTCTTCAAGAGCCATGCCTATCATGCCATAGTGGTTATTCCAACCCCCTCTGTTCTTTTCGAGCTCAGTATCACCCGGATGCTGGAGCCTCGGTGTATACGGAAAATTGTCCATCATGTCTTTCTCCATTAGCCAACGCTGCCCTTGAAAGGGTTACAGTTTGTCTTGGTGAAGATGCCTCTTAGGAGCTTTTTAAAAAGTGTGAGCATCGGCAGAAATGCATACAGCTATGATGTCTGCATTCATATTTGTAGCAAGATTCTTTTTAATGTACCTATTAGAGGGAGCTAAATAGTTTGGATGTTGCAGGGAAGGGCCATGCAATTGATGTATAGTTCAGCCGTCAATGGGATGCGGAGCTCATTAAATAGAACGCATTTTCCACAGCATCTGGAACTGCCGAGAATTCTGAAAACTTGGGGCTTACATTTTTTTTGCCAACATAACTATGCTAGTTAAAAAAAAAAAAAAAAGAATTGAATCTAAATATGTGATCTCTTTACTCTCCTGCACATAACTCATTAAAAGGCAGGCAAGCTAAAACTTTGAATTAAAACTCAGTACCATACGATCATTTGGTTTATGGCAGAAATCTGACTGCTTTGCAATAGTTTCCAATGATGGCAGTTTTTAATGAGTGCGTATTTCCTCCTAAGAGATGCAATGCTACCGCAGATTCTTGGGGACCTACAGCATCCCACACAGCGAACAGGGTGCACTTGCTCCAAGCTGGCCCTAACAGGGGCTCCTTGGACTCTTGCCAGGGGCACAGGTGCCTTGGAGAAAGGGCAGGACTCACCGCACTTACAATAGGTGCTGCATCCCTTTCCTCTGCTCACCTGCGGCTGTCTGCTGAGCTCCCAGGAGCTGCCAGACTTCCTGCTTAGAAGCAGCGCTACATATTCTGACACAGGCTCCATATAGGATGCCTTGGGCAGCCTTGCAGGGGAGTGAAGGAAACTAGACAGAAAATCTGTCCTTCGCTTAGAAAGAACAAGGTGAATCTGAGTGGTTTCAGACAAAAAATAAAATAAAAATAAAAATAAAAAAAATTAGGGGAAGTAGTTGTCCAGGCATAGGGTTAGCTATCTATCAAATCTAAGCTGGCATTGTCTCCCAAGATTGCTCTATTTATTTTGCATTTACAGTGTGGCAATGCTTATCAGTAAATTAAACTATTAGTTGAATATTCATGGATTTTAGGATCATTCAGTTCAGACTCAACCCCATCCAGAACATGTACTAATTACTGTTATCTGATTTCAGGCTTAAAAGAGAAGGGAAAAAAGGAAATAGAAGTCATTTTTAAAACTGGATTGGAATTTCTATGTAAATTAGTTTCATTTTTAGTATTCCAAAACAAATATAAAAGATATTAAACAGAGAAAAACATACAATACTAAAAAATCACTCTCAGATATGTCATATAGGGAAATCTCTAATGATCACATGAAGGAAAACACAGAGAACTTAGTGATAATTCATTCATCCAGAAGTTTACATCTTCTGAATTTTAGTTCTAGACTGCCAATTTAACGGGTTTAAGGTCAAATACACGCACGCACACCTAAGTGAATGCATGCACACGTATGCACACACATGCACACATGTGTGCAAGAATGAATGCTCACATGCATTCTCACATCCATGCACACATGCAAACACACATGCACACATAAACTAATGTATGCAACATGCACACCAATGCATACATGCACACATACACACGTACATGCAGATATGCATATATGTACACATGCACACATGCAGGGATCCATGAATGTACAATCTGCACATGCACACACACACAGGATCACACAGGATGATGCCTTATTCCCTATCCACGGCTCAGAGACCAGGCTTCTGAGAACTACAGAAGAAAACCCTCTCCTTCAAGAGTTGTGGAGCTTGTAAACGGTCTTGAAAGGAACTCTGGAACTACCCATGCACATAGCCCAGAAACACAGTAACTCTCCCTCCAACATGGGTGTAGAATGGCTAGGAGCTGAGGACTGCTAGGCTGCCAGCTAGATGAACACAGTCTCCCCTGGAGCTATGCGCACATTTCTGTGCTTCTGGAGAAGATGAGAGAGGAGGGGGCGTAAAAGGGGTACTACTGCATCTGCTCTGTCAGGAGGGAGCTCCTCCCGAGCGAGTGCAACCTAAGGATGCTTTCTCACTATTATTATTCTGTTATTTATGTTTCTTTGGTAAGTTAAGAATATGGAGTCCACCCTTGTCTTTCTGGATTGACCACCCCTCTCTACCACCCCTACTACATCATTCCCTTTTCTAATCATTATGATGGTTAAATGGAAGGAAACGATTTTGCAGTTAATAAAGTAATCCCGGTAAACCAACAACTTTTGGAAGACATATTATGTTTGACATGGAAAAATAGTTGGTAGGGTGTTGAATATATAAATAATTAGCATCCCAGATTATTGAAATGCAAACTCCTACATCTGACCTCACCCATAAAACATTTAGAAAAAAACTTACTGCTATTTCTTCTTTAAAAAATATATTGTTATTGCCCTGACCTGTTTGGCTCAGTGGATAGAGTGTTGGCCTGCGGACTGAAAGGTCCCAGGTTCGATTCAGGTCAAGGGCATGTACCTTGGTTGCGGGCACATCCCTAGAAGAAGCTGTGCAGGAGGCAGCTGATCGATGTTTCTCTCACAGAGATGTTTCTAACTCTCTATCCCTCTCCCTTCCTCTCTTGTAAAAAAATCAATAAAATATATTAATAGATAGATAGATAGATATATAGATATAGATATAGATAGATAGATTTCAGAGAGGAAGGAAGAGGGAGAGAGAGATAGAAACGTCAATGATGAAAGAGAATCATTGATCGGCTGCCTCCTGCATGCCCCCCTCCCCTGCAACCCGGACATATGCTCTTGACCAGAATTGAACCTGGGACCCTTCAGTCCACAGGCCGACACCCTATCCACCAGGCCAAATGGGCCAGGGCACTGCTCACTACTTTAGTCAGGATCAATAACCAGAACTTTGAACAGTATCAAGGGCACTAAGAGCTAAACTATGACCTTTCAGTGAAGATGACTTTTGTCATGCATCGGGTTATAATAACACACCAGTAACAACAGAAAGAGTCGCTGCGACTCAAACATGAGCAAACACAAGAGGGTGGGAGGGAGGGAGAAAGCGGGCATCTCCTCCGGGACAATGTGAGAAGAAATTATGTAAGGAATGCAATAAACCCAGTATTTTTTTTTGGCAACATTACGTTCAACTTGCAAGTGCCATAAATAAAAAGAAGTTTTATTTAAAAATGTATTTATTAGAATATTAAATAAAATTATATAAAATGAAATTCGACAAGTATTTTGTAAAGGTTTCTAAAAGAAACATGTTTATATGTATGTATACAACACAGCACAGGTTGTGAGTATTAACCAATGACAGTGTCAGACACTGAAAATAGCAATACTACTTTAAAAATTAAAATGTCCCAGGGAGAGACAATAGATACATCAACATCTGATAATGAGTGAGACAGAAAGAGAAGGGGAGAGGAGAGAGAAAGAGAAGACATGAAAGTTATGTGCCCGAGTGATTGGATGCCTTCAGTGAAAACTAAACCCTCACAAAAAAGGGGGGGGGGACTAAACCCTCAACAAAGACAGAGGAACTCTACCAGAATTAATGGATAATAATAAAAATAGTCTGTGAGTAGACAGCTGCAAAATATAAACTAATGGAATCAAGCGTTCTTTAGTGGTTGTATGAAAGTCTTAGCCATTGGACACAGTGAAATGAACATACATCTGTCTTTTATTAGAACAATGAGGAAGCATACATGAAGACTTTCAACTGGACACTCAACACACAGTTTTGCCTCTCTGATTCATTTCAGTAAAATAGTAGAATCACTACCAATTGTATTGTATTATATATATATATATATATATATATATATATATAGAGAGAGAGAGAGAGAGAGAGAGAGAGAGAGAGAGAGAGAGATTTATGATGAGCACTACTAAATTGGAATGTTTCCATGAATTTGGGGGGAAATATAAGTAAATATAGAAAGATAGTTTTGAGAAACTAAGCTTCTGCCCCTACATGCAAAATAAATAAACCATGATTCAAAATATTGATTTCCTAGAGCCATCTTAATATACAGAGCAATGGTCTTAAGATCCATTCAACTAAAGTGATCACTACCCATTGGGAGTCCGGTAACAATAAAATGATTATACATAGATGCATCTGGGCATCCGTTTCTGTAAGAATCAAAACAGCTCATAACGTAGTGGCATTCATTAGCCTGCGCTCAGTCTGATGTATTTGTTCTCTAAAGTCCAAGGGGAACCAGCCAAGCATTTTTACTTTGGGGTGATGGTCATGAAAAGAGATAATTAATAAACTGACTTACCCTGCAAGATCCAAATGATAATCATAAAAAATCCTCAGGTCTCTGTTTCTTAACACTTGATTCTATTTTATCAAGGAAATGATAATACGCATATTGACTTTATGCACATTCAAAATTCTTTGTATCCTGCAACATTTGTACACATGACAAAAAGTTTGGTTCAGGTCTACATAGTATATTACAACATTTAAATAAAAATTGTTTGCATCATCATTTCACACAAATAAAAGGATGCATAGTGACAATTTGTGTCTTTTTAAAAAAAAAATGAAGGTACTATAAATCATTAAATTAATATTTAAAGACTTTTAGCTGGCAACCATCATTCCTCTTAATGTTCCATTATCACACAAAGTCAAATCATAATTTTAATAAAAGTCCAGTGGGATATGTTGTTTAACATCTTAGAAGACAGTGCTTTATAGAGCAAAGACACTGCACTTTTGAACTTGGCTTCAGAAATTGGCTCCAGAGTCAGATCTTGAGCAAATAATTCAACGTCTCTGAATCTCAGTTTAATCAGGTATAAATAAGGGAAATTCTATTTCTTTTTTGGACTATGGTAATAAAAGTGTAATATTAAAATTAACTGTCTCTTTGGGATGGGTAAGCCACGCCCACCAGCCAATCAGAGTGGCTGTATGCAAATTAGCCCAGCCACGATGGCGGAGGCCACAGCCTGGGAGAAACTGCAACGCATAGGCCGCAACCGCCGGGGGAGGAGCAGGGCGCCAGCCACGGAGGCCTGAAACAGATCAGGTTGTGGATTACAGGCAGCAGGGCAGCCTCGGGGGCGGAGGGACCGAGCCAGCTCCGCCCCCGAGGCTGAGGCCTGGAAATAGGTGCAATCGGGGCACACAGCACACACGGAGGTGTGGCCTCCGTGTGTGCTGTGTGTCCCAATGGATTCCAGGCAGCTGGGCAGCCTCGGGGGTGGAGGGACATCCCCTGAGGGGTCCCAAACTGTGAGAGGGCACAGGCTGGGCTGAGGGACACCCCCCCCACCCAAGTGCACAAATTTTTGTGTACCGGGCCCCTAGTATAAGATAAAAAGGAGATAATATGTGACCCTCACTCATTCAGCATTCCATGCAGGTTGACTGAACATCTAGCTTGTGTCAGACACTATTTGACTCTTTTCAGTCCTGGAGGACACAGTCCTGAACATGGCAAAACCTCTCCTCCTGGATTTGACATTCCAATAGGGGGAGAGGTAAAAGAATAATATACTTATCATGAAGAACTACTTAAGAGTTTACAAAATGGAAAGTAACACATATTTGATAATGCAAGTGCTGATGATTTTTATTTTAACTTTTATTTCACTTTTATGTAAAATAATTTGGTTAATCTTAATTTGAAAAGAAAAAGAAAGCAACTTCCTATGCACTATATATAATTTGAATAATAGACTTCTCTGAATATTCTGTAAAGGATAACATTTAGAGTTTGGATTAACATCCTTAATTCAATATCACATATAAATTGAGGTAAATTGTTAAAACTCCCATGGCCAGGGTAAGATGAAATGTCAATTAATGTAAAAGCAGCACCAGATAATATAGTCAAATAGAGCTAACAAACACATCAATTTCTCAGAATTGTATCTGACGGAATCAATTCTGTTTGCCTGGAATGCAGCAAGACGAATGTTGGCTTTACTCAAAACAAAGTATGTCTTAAGTGACTAGTAATGATATTTCTGATGACTAAGATAATAATAAAGGTACACAACTCATAATAACCACCCCTCAACAGAAAAAAAAAATAACGTTGTTTTTTCCTTTCTTTTCTTTTTCTATGAAAATCTATGAAAATTAAGGGATATCTTTATTTAGACATTTGCTTCTTACTCAATTCTCCCAAAGCTCTCAGTTAAAATCTAGGAACTGTGATGTAACTTGGCAATATACAGATTTAAATAAAATAGTTTGCAAGAACCCTGGCTTTTACATATACACATAATATTAAATGTAAAATATCTTTAAAATAATATAAATGTTAATTCCCAGAAGTGAAAACCTATGCCAGCTTCCCACATGTGTTTTCCTGTTGATTAGAACAGAAGTAGGTTTCATCTGTGAGTTTTTATTCTTTGCAGTTGAGACACACATTCCCTGTCCTTAGAACTCTTAATAACTCTGTCTCTGAATGCATGTTGTTGAGGAGATATTGTTTTTGTTTTTTCAACTGTCACTGGTTTCCTTCCTTGCTACTTAGATTATTGTGATTTTTGTTTCAAATTTATATGTGTGTGTGTGTGTGTGTGTGTTTCAGAGAGGAATGGAGATGGGGAGAGAGATAGAAACATCAATGGTGAGAAACAATCATTGAGGATTTGCCTCCTGCACACCCCACACTGGGGATAGAGCCCGCAACCTGGGCATGTGCCCTGACAGGGAATTGAACTGTGACCTCCTGGTTCATAGGTAGATGCTCAACCACTGAGATACACCAGCTGGACACCCTTCCTCCTTTAAGAGTAGTAAACTAACGTATAATTGTAATAATTTGAGTATAATTTCTTGAATGGTAAATTTTATTTTTGCCTGAAGTTTATAATGTACAGATAACCTATGTGTTCATTTCTTCCCGTACAATACTTTAAGACATCATTTTAAAGACAAGATAAGCTTAAAGATGTGCATAATTGGGATAACTGATTCCTTGCTGCCCTGTGTATTGACCTTCATTTGTGGACCAGGGAAATAAAGGCTTGGAATGGAATCTGAAAACTCTGATGAGAAGCGCACCTCAGACAACCTTCTGAACATTGAGGAGAAAATTTCCTTGTTCTCCCTTGACAGTTTTTGTCTTTGGAAAGCAGCAGGGGTCTAGAAACAGGCCAAAAAATCAATAAATATGTTTGATCTATTATTCTATGTAAAGGACTCTCCAAAGATGGGTAGTTTTTGTTATCTTCCCAAACAGTAGACTATGTTTTCTAAAACAGTTTAGCAGACCTTGTAGTCCAAGGAAAGAGGAATTTCCCTTGAGATAACAGCAAGCACACTCTTTGAAAGTAATCCCAGGTATGGGGATTAGAAAGATAACTTGAAGCTTCATTTCTTTTATCTTATCACATCTCTGCTCCCTCACAGAAGTATGAGTGATAAGTTCTGTTTAAAAGAACACCCCATAGGAGTTGCACAAACTGAAGCAAAATTTCTTCCCAACTTGTTATGGGCAATACAGAGACTGTCTCTTACTAAATCTGGGAAAGTTAATATTTTATAACTGACTGATACGCTCCCATCTTTAGAGTATTGGTACCTGGAAAAGCAAGAAACTCCCATTTGAAGTGGGCATTTTCAATGCTTTATTAGTGTAATGATGCACCAAGAAATAAATTGCATTCAACAATAGCTCTTTTAGCATAGAAGACTTTTAGCACTGGGGTAGGAGAGAGAAAGGCTAAAAACACCTCATCTTGCTCGACCAGCATGGCTCAGTGGTTGAGCATCCACCTATGACCCAGGAGGCCATGGTTTGATTCCTGGTCAGAGTATCTACCCAGGTTGCAGTCTAGGTCAGTGTAGGGTATGCAGGAGGCAGCTGATCAATGATTCTCTCTCATCATTGATGTTTCTATCTCCATTCCTTCACTTTTCTTCTCTGAATAAAATATATATTTAAAAAATAATAAAAACATGTCCTTTTTGTGCTTAGCATTCCCTTTCTTAGGACCAGCAGCAGTCAGGTGTCCCAGAATGAGTCTGAGGTTCATGTACTGGTAAGAAGACCAACTGAAAGCTGAGCTCTGAGTTTGGCCAGGGTGCTGGGGAGATTCTGAGCCTCATACTTCCAGAGAAATGTTGGCTCTATAGTAAGTTTTATTTTGTTTTAAGTTTTGGTGTTTGAATAAAGTAATATGTGTGGAGGAAAAAAGGGGATTCTGTAATCAATCTGACAAAAATTAACCTCAGCTGGTGATTTGATCATAAGATTTCTAACTGGACAGGGCATGATGGTTTAGTTATGTCCTAGGCCTAAGAAAAATGTACCTTTGCCTTCAGCAAGCCCCATTCATTATTTTTGTGCATCTAGGTTAACACACCCTTGAAAAGGCCTCTTATTAAGGCCCCTCTGATGTACAACCACCCTCAAGGGAGTATCTGTACCTTTTTATGAGGTTTCTATGAACCCTCATATGATCTTCCTTCGATTCCATTCTTAATTCCAAACATATGAAAGAAACTATAAAACTGTCCTTCTCTATAGCATTGGAGATTCTGCTTCCCACATGTCACCAGTTAGGCTCAAATAAATTCTCTACAGGTTTGGACATTTCTTTTTTTTAAATATATTTTATTGATTTTTTACAGAGAGGAAGGGAGAGGGATAGAGAGTTAGAAACATCGATGAGAGAGAAACATCAATCAGCTGCCTCCTGCACACTCCCCACTGGGGATCGAAACTGGGACCTTTCAGTCCGCAGGTGGACACTTTATCCACTGAGCCAAACCAGTTAGGGGAGTTTGGACATTTCTTATGTGCACCTACCGAATGTCATCCTATAAAATCCTATAAAGGGTAATATGCAAATTAACCCTAATGGCAGAATGACCAGGAATGACACTATGAAGTGCACTGACCACCAGGGGCAGACGCTCAAGCAGGAGCTGCCTCCTGGTGGTCAGTGCACTTCTATAGGGGGAGCGCCGCTCAGCCAGAAGACGGCTGATGGCTGGCCAGTGCAGCAGCATTGATGGAAGCCTCTCCCACCTCCGCAGCAGCACTGAGGATGTCTGACTAATGTCTCAGGCCCGCTCCCCATGGAAATCTCCCGAAGGCTCCCAGACTGCCAGAGGGATGTCCAACTGCCAGCTTAGGCCTGATACCCTGGGGAGTGGGCCTAAGTTGTCAGTCGGACATCCCCCAAGGGGTCCCAGACTGCAAGAGGGTGCAGGCTGGGCTGAGGGACCCCCACCCTCTGAGGGCATGAATTTTTGTGCACTGGCCTCTAGTTTACCAATGATTAAAAAACAAAGTTAATGTGTGATGATGAAGTGGGGTGAATGAGAAATTGTATAATGAATATTTTAAAAACACAAAAGAAAGAAAAGAGTAGATGAACCCTGACTAAGAGATTTCATTGGGAAGAATAGGAATCTTGGTGAACATAAGTTGAGAAAAGTCAACTGCCTGTTGTGGGATCTGAAACATTCTTTGGCCAAGTTTAATACATTCAATATATGGTACAGTATCATGTTATTATTTTAGACAACACACATTTTAATATTTTTATCATTTAATAAGATCGAGTTTAACAGAAATGTGTTTACTGTCTGTGAGTGGAGGAGTTTAACAACTGAACAAGGTTTTAAGAATTGTGTAAAATTTTGGAAGAGAAATTTCAAATGTCAAGTACCAGGGAACGTTGATGTAATTCTATTACCTGGACGTAGGAAATGAGTACCATTTGTCTTGGACACCATTTGGAGCATTTAGTTACTAAGTCACTAAAAAGAGCCGTGCTCTACAATGACCTTACTTATAAGGCAGTTCCATGGCAAGGACTCAAGGACATTCTCAGGGCAAGACTCCTAACAAATCATTCATATCCATTTCCTTTAACAATCTATTAGGAGTGAAAAAAGAAGCATTTCTTTTAAACTCTTCTGTAACTCAGATTTTTGTCCATGTGGGCTAACCCTGTGGTCAATTAAACATGAAGCAGTGCAGTTTTTAAGTTTCTTGACTACAGTGGACTTGAAAGCAAATATTATTTTATGACATATTAATAACACAGGAAATTTTACTAGCAATATTTAGTGGAGCAGAAAGGCACCTAAGGCTCTATCTATTTGCACGGTAGCAGATGGAGCTAAGAAAAATTCCAACCATAACTCTTAGTCAAACACATTAGCACAGCCCATTTACACAGGAGAATGCTCAATAGAGACCTGCACAAATTCTTTAAAGGTACAGTTAGAATTTTTCTCCAAAATATTGTGCTGTGTATAAATGCCAAGTCTTAACTGTGGATTAAAAAACACAGTAAAGGACTCTGATCTGTTGCAATCTGTAAAAAATCTAATTCGTAACTGAATCAAAATGGTGCTCCTTCCCCAAATCCCAAAAACAAAACAAACAAACAAAAAACCTTCACTTTTTCCTTGACATTATTACAATCTTATATTTTAAGACATCAAAAACACTCTAAAAAACCCATGGTAATCTATTTTATTTAGTTGAGAACCCTGATAGACAAAGCAAATGCCAAAAGTTACCCCCTGGCCAGTTCCATCGCAAGGGGTCCTTGGGAGTGCGCATATCCATGCAAAGTAAGGTTAAATATCTTCCAGATAAAAAGGAATGGGCTCCTCTCAACTACAGCATTTGGTAAGCTCTTTCCAATTAAGGCTTTTTATTTTGTTTCCTGGTTCCTTTTTCCTTCTGTAACTTCCTACAATCAGAATGTAAGATTATTTTCTAAGATTTGAGTGATTCTCTTATTAAGATAAAGATACTTTTTTTTTTGTATAAGACTCACATGGTGTTATGCATAATTAAGCTCTTAATGGATGCAACTTACATGATAAGGATATTATTATATCAAAAATTTATAATTTTTGCATGGTATTTAGCTTATTATAAAGGTCCACTTAGCCTTTGTTAATCTTCCTGCTGTCATGTTTGTAGATGTCATGATAAAACAATGTTTATGAGTTTTAATCACTATATAGAATTGAAGTAACTTGACTATTACTACTATGATTTAATTTAAATGTTATCATATATATAGCCATTCCATCCCACTCTATGAGTTCAAACTGAAATGGCTTTGAGAAAACAATATTTAAGACAGAACATCATGCTCTGTGAACTTAAGATCAAATTTTATTATATCAAGTGTAATGTTATATAGTAAGTAGCATAACTTGGGAAATAT
>PVJC01010914.1:0-43027 GCA_004026665.1 Murina feae | reverse complement strand
AGGCAGGCAGAGGTGGTTAGGGGCGATCAGGCAGGCAGGCAGGCAGGCAGGCAGGCAAGCAGTTAGGAGCCAGCAGTTCCAGATTGCGAGAGGCAGTCAGACATCCCCTGAGGAGTCCCAGATTGGAGAGGGTACAGGCCGGGCCAAGGGACCCCCTCTCCTCCTTCCCCTTCCCCTATGCACGGATTTCATGCACCGGGCCTCTAGTCATAGATAATATGTAAATAAGTGAGCATGGCTAAGTTCCAATAAAACCTTATTCAGTTACACAGGTGGTAGAACAGATATAGTCCTGACATTATAGTTTGCCAACCCATAGTCTAGAGTCTGCTTCTTTCTAGAGTTTCTCTGTGTCATTACTAAAGTGAATGAACTCTTTCTGGAGTCCTATTGCATACCCTGCTTATTCAGCAAGAACTCCTCATGATGACTGGTAGAAAGTCAAAGATAATCTGGTGCTAAGTAAATTCTGGTCATTTTTCAGCTTATGGCTCCTGGTTATTTTTCTATTAGAAATTATTCTCTCTCTCTTTGTGGATTTGCCTTATACATATAAAAATTAAAATTCATCCAAAGACTTAAACAGTTCTCTGAATCTCTTTCTCTACATACCTTCCTTTTCATCACCACTTTGCCTTACAGACTCTGTCTCCTGAGCTCACTGCAGCCCCATTTTCTGCTGGGAATTTTCTCCTTTAGGAGCTACATTTAGAAAGTGCCTCAGGCAGAAATATGAGGTGATCATTTGTGCTTTCCCCCCTTCCCTAAAAGATCACAATTCTGTGCTTCCTGTTGGTCAATGATCTGAAAACACTTGTTTCATGTATTTTGTCCAGGTTTCTAATTGTTTATGACTAGAGGAGAACTTCATAGCCTCTCTCCCACTATGTACATGCTAGGAGCAAAAGTCTTCTCATTACTCTTTTGATGCTCAAATTGTCTCTAATTGGCCAATAAGTTCACTTAAAAATTGGCTTTTTAAATCTGTCATCATGTCATAATTTTTTGAGCTCTTTATTATTTTCTATTTCAAGAAAAAAATCCCAGAATCATCTTAGACTCTCTTTTCCTCAGCCCCAATAGACCATTTTTCAAGAAGACCTGGTTCTTTGTATTGGGGAACAGTATTTAAATATAGTAGAGTTTGGGCAGTGGAGTGACATTCAACTTATATTAAAATATCACTTTGTTTCTTTACTGTTTAATGAACCATGCAGGACAACAGTAGGGCACAGAGAACAGGAAAGAAAGCACTGCAATAAAATCACACACAATGGTAGTGACTAAAACCAATATAGTAACAGTAGAGATGATGAGATATATTCTAATAGTAGCATTGCTAATTAATAGAATTCACTGAAATAGTGTAGATGAGTTATGCAATAAAATTATTATCTAATCTAATAAAAGAGTAATATTGAAATTGACCATTTTTTTGGGACACATAAGCCATGCCCACCAGCCAATCAGAATGGCTGTATGTAAATTAACTCAGCCAAGATGGAGGCCGGCAGTCACGGGGCTGGAGTAAACAGCACACTTCCATTGCACCAACGATGGAGGAAACTGCCTGCCTAGGCTGGCTGAGCCTCTAACTAAGGCAACATTCTTTCAATTATAGAAGCCATGGAGCTGAAGCCAACAGGAGGCTTCTTTACCTGCCTAAGCCTCAGCTTAAAGCAACAGTATTAATTTTAGAAGATAAATAAACCCCAGAAACCTGCTTCCAGCCAGCCTTGCTGAGACATTGGGTCAATGGGAGCTGTGGGCAGCCTGAAAGCCTGCAAATGGTCCTTAGGCCTGCACCCAGGCTGGCCACACCCCAATGGGGTGAGAGATCCCACTGGGGGGCTTGGCCAGCCTGCAAACAGCCATCAGCCCCTCACCCAGGCTCACCAGGCATGCCAGCAAGTGCATGCCAGCGGGGTCCCAGACTGTGAGAGGGCACAGGCCGGGCTGAGGGACCCCCTGAGTGCACAAATTTTTGTGCACTGGTCCCCTAGTTGGTTAATAACATTATATAAATTTCAGGTGCACAGCTTTATAATATGACATTTGTGTACTCTGCTGTGTGCTCACCAGCAAAAGTCTTGTCTCCTTCCACCACCATCTATTTGAGCCTCCTTACCCTCTTTGTCCTCCCCCTAACCCTTTTCTCCTCTGGTAATCAACATTCTGTTGTCTGCATCTATGAGTTTGTTTTTTGTTTTGTTTGCTCCTTTTTGCTTTATATCCCACATAATTTATTTTTTACAAAACTAAACTGCCCACCAAGAGGGTCACTGCCTAATTTAAACAAATAATTAAAGTTGCACAATTTCATAAGATCTTTGAATTCAGAATCATGTAAAGCAAGATGTATACCCTATTCTTAGCTGATTTCTTTGGAGAAAACAACAGGCAAGGAAAATAATTTGGA
The DNA here is from genome assembly GCA_004026665.1 of Murina feae. Classification (NCBI taxonomy): domain Eukaryota; kingdom Metazoa; phylum Chordata; class Mammalia; order Chiroptera; family Vespertilionidae; genus Murina; species Murina feae. The sequence goes on along the minus strand of PVJC01010914.1, from coordinate 40,608 downwards.
AATAGGTGAATGGAATTAGTTGATAATATCCCTTGATATTTGTCAAAAAAATGTTGCATGTTATTTTATGGATAGAATACATTATTGCAGTGAAACTTTATTTACTAATGTAGAGGGCTTTCTATTCAAAATTAATCTTGTGTAATGTTTGAATTACTGTATTTTAAAATTATGCAGCAAGTTATTTAGAAATGTAAAACTGATTATTCTAAAATATTAGCTATATTGATTATATAACATACTAGAGGCCCGGTGCACAAAATTCATTCAGGGGGGTCCTTCAGCCCAACCTGTACACTCTCCAATGTGGGGACTCTCAGGGGATGTCCCTGGGATCGGGCCTAAACTGGCACTTGAACATCCCTCTCACAATCCGGAACCTCTCGCTCCTAACTGCTCACCTATCTGCCTGCCCTAACCACTCTGCCTGCCAGCTTGATCCCCCTAACTGCTCTTCCCTGCTGGCCTGACCCCCTAACTGCCCTCCCCTGCTGGCCTGGTCACCCCTATTAACTTTTTTTTAAAAATCGTATCCCCTTCACACACAATTGTATTTGACTTCCTTATTGGCTTCTCCCTCTCACACAATTTTTCTCTCTCCTTTATGTAGCACTTTTTCCTATTGACTCATCATTTATGAACTTTTCTTTCCTCCTTATTTCCTACTTCTGTTCCATCATCCTTTTTCCCATCTTTCTCCTTCCCTCCCTCCCTCCCCACATTCCTTCTTTCCTTTATCTTTACCCCTTCCCTCCCTTCCCTTTTCCTTCCTTCCCACCTTAATTTTTTTCTTTATTTCCTCCCTCTGACCTGCTTTGCTCCCTCCCCCATTACTTCCCTCTTCCCAGTCTCCTATTAAGCTCTACCGGTTCCCCATTTAAAACTTTTCTTCCCTCCCTCTTTCTGTCTCATCCTACCTTTCCCATACATTCTTCTCTACTTACTTCTACTGTTTTAATAACTATCTATCTACCTGCCTTATTATTCATTATCATTTATCTTTTTTTCTTTTCTGACTCCTACTTTTAAAATCTGTCCTCAGTACTTGCTTTTCATTATAGCTCCTACAGTTCACTCATACATCCTCTTTCCTTCTTTAACTCTGCTCTCTACTGATTCCTTTATAAAGTCCTTCCCTCTCTCCTTTCCTTCTTCCTCATCTTCCCCACTCCTCCCTCACTCTTTTACTCTTTTCACAGGCTAATTAACAATTCTATGCTTTTCATCCTTAGTACTGACTGCTTTCCTCTCTGGGACCTGTAGCCACCTTGGTTTGGACACTTGGGCCCCTCTCACAATGGTTTTGAGGGGCCAAGTGATGATGCAACTGTGTCTTGCTTACTGTGGCCTGTGCCCCCACTCAGAGTCGGGGTTGGGGCCTGGGCATCCATTGTGGAGACTGCTGTGTTACATGCACATGCATGTGGGTTCATGCTCATGCGAGGCTTTTCTCCCATTGAGTGCTGAAGGGGGAGGGAGGACATGGAGGCCTTTCCCGCCCCTCACCTCCCCATGCCTGTTCCCATGCCTCCCGTGGCTCTCCATCCGCTCCACTCTGAAATTCGCAGGTGACTGGTGTGCTTGTGCAGGCACAATCTGGCCGGCTTGTCCTCAGGAGGCATTCTGCCCAGGATGTGAGGCCCCATCCGGGTGGGACTGGGCAGATGAGTGAATGGATGGCTGGAGAAAGCCGTGGCAGTTTCCCCGTGGTGTGAGGGTCACCTGTGCACTCTCTGTTGTCTTTCCCGGCCCTTCCTTGGTAGTGTTGGGTCCACACCCTCTCGATTTGCCTGCGCAACCCCTCCTGGGAGTCACCGCCAATGCACACACCCCCTGGTTGGCATCTGCCAAACGCGCCCTGAGAACCTACCTTCTGCCATGTGGGTGTTGCCCCTTGGCTCCCCCACCTGCTGGGGGGGGGGTTGGTGGTGTCCCTGGGCAGAGTGCGAGGCATGGTGTCCTGGGGGTGTTTGTCAGGCACCTGCACCCTGGAGATAAAGAGGACTCCGGCATTGGGAGCAGGGAAATAAGTTTGACAGAAGTCTCCCTGCTGTGCGTGCACCTGCAGGTCTGTCAGTATGCAAATTAGTCATTACTGGTGCACTATAAGAGGAATATTAGCATATTACCTCTTTATGTGTATAGATATATGTATAGGTTGCAATCTGTAATGTGTTCCCAATTACAATCATGGTCAAATTATTTTCTTATTTGCTTTAAAAGAATTAGATTTTTGCTTAGTTTAGTTACTTTGGAGGAAAGTATTTTCAGGAGCAGTTTGTTTTTACTCCCCAAGAAAATTGGATTTGACAGAATCAATACCAATGCCAACTTGAATAAAATGAAACGATCTAGTAATTTCTCAGGTTTTCTGAAGTCCCATGAGAAATAATGCATCTGGTAGTTAATGCCACTACTTTTGTTCCTGAGTGATCTCAATGTGTAGTGATAGTTGATCTGATACCACTACTCTTCACTTCAAGTCAATGATTTAAAAAATAAAATTTTAGACATTAGACTTGGATTCAAATTGCATCTCTGCTCTTACAAAATCAGAAAGTCATTTCATGTCTGTAAACCTGTTTTCTCATCTATAAATAAATGTGAGGATTAATGTAAATGATCTCCATTTCTTTATAGCTCAAAAATGCTTTAAGGTTTTAACTTAGACTCAAGCTCTGTAATCCAAACATTAGAAGCCTTTTGTCTTACCCCTAATCTGATAAAACTGACCTGGGCATGTAAGTGAAAATTGTTTAAACCCACACCACAAGAAAGGGAAATATTAGCAGTTACCCCGAACAGAAATTTTTGTGAGGGGCACAATGCACAATTGAAACTTATGTCCAAAGGCTTTGTAATTGTAAAGGCCATTTAATGTGGCAATCTGCAACACGCAGTTCAGAACAATTAGTGCGCAAAATGGCTAGCAGCCTTCAGCACACCAGTCTCCTCCCCACTGGTTTCTACATGACATTCCAATCATCTCCTCCCACCCCTTGCCTCTTACTCATCGTTTTCCTGAAATGTGAGACTGATTCGGGACTAAACACTTTTAGATAAAATTTTATTTTATTATTTCATTATTTGTAGTTTTTATTTAATTATTATGATGACATTGGTTAATACAATTATATAGATTTCAGCATGTACAATTCTATGATATATCAACTGTGTATTGTATTGTGTGTTCACCACCCCAAGTCATATCTCCTTCCATCACCATTTATTCCCCCTTCACCCTCTTTCACCTCCTCCCACCTCCTTCCCCTCTGGTAATCACAGTATTATTGTCTGTGTCTGTGAGGTTGGTTTGTTGTGTATGTGTATTTTGTTTTTTGCTTAATCACATCACCTTTTCCACCTGGCCCTGCAACTACCTTCCTCTGACAGCTGTCAGTCTGCTCTCTATATCTATGAATCTGTTTCTATTTTTGTTAGTTTGTGTTGTATATTAGTACTTGTCTTTCTCTGACTGGCTTATTTCATTTAGCATAATACTCTTCAGGACTAACCATGCTGTTGCAACGGATAAGATTTCCTTTTTTGGGGGGGGGGTACAGATGAGTAGTATTCTATTGTGTATACTGAACCACAGCTTTTTAATTCACTCATCTACTCATGGACACTTGACTGCTTCTAAAGCTTGCCTGTTGCAAATAATGCTGTAGTGAACATAGGGGTACATATATTCTTTTGAATTAGTATATTATATTTCTTTGTATATATACCCTGAAGTGGAATCTCAGGGTCATAAGGTAGTTCTATTTTTAATTTTTTAAGGAATCTCCACACTGCTTTTCACATTGACTGTATCAGTCTGCATTCTCACCAACAATGCATGAGGATTCCCTTCTCCACATCCTCACCAATACTTTTTGTTGTTTGTCGAACTATCTATTTATGACCTATGCCCATTTTTAATTGGATTGTTTATTGTTGTTGGGTTTTTTTCATATATAAGATTTTATTAGCAAGAGTTTCCTGCTAATAAATATCTTTGGACAAATCTCTCAATCACCTCCTAGCCCTAACCCACACAATCCTCACCACCAGGCAACTTGCCTCAGACCATGGAAATTATCATCTAGGTGTGGAATTATCAGTTCCTCTACCAGGCAGATGGAAAAGATGGACAGGAAGAAACTTTCTGCTACTACAGCGTCACAGAGCAAATGTGAAGCTAATGTTCCAAGTTGGATCTCCAAGCAACTTTCCTACTGAAATATTATCAATGTTTCTACTGTAATATTGGATCAGGAAAATAATAATACCTTCCATGAGCATACTGAGCTGCTTTATAACTTCTAAAGCACTTTATTTTACTTATTCATTGATTTGACTTTATCTGGTGATCACCTAATAAGGGCCTGGTACTGTTCTAGATGCTAGTGACATAAACAGTAGGCTTTTTAAATAGTTTAACTTATCTACATTTACTATTATTTTTTATTTTTTTAAATAGGAAAACTAAAAGCTCATCAAATCATATAACTGATAAGTATCAGAGTCATAGTTCAAACTAAGGTCTTCGAAAGTATTGCTCTTTACCTTAAGCTTTATGAAAAAATCTTTATGGCTGACCTTGCTTTAAAGGGGAGTTACTTCTAAAATTCCAAACAATTGGCAGATAAATATGCATTGTGGAGAAAAAGCTATTGGATAGTTTGGCATTACCTTTATATTCTTGCCCCTGCTTGAAGGAAGTATCATATATATGCTTGGCTTCTGATAAATATTAAAGTGTATGGATACTAATGGAATGTACTTCCAAATGCACCATAATATATAACCTCTTGGAACCCTAAAGATTTTGTTTCAGATTAAAAAATGGGAAGCCTCACTGGCTTTTACTAGTAGATGTAATTTACATGCTTGAATATTGCTTGTAAGAAATGCTGTATTTGAGGAGACTTGAGGTACTTTTCTAGATCAATAAAATTGTATTTCTTTTTCTTTTTCATTTTGAATGATCCTTGTGAGTGATTTATAGGCTGGGACCCTGGGGAGAATTAGGACAGAGAGATAGGGATCAGATAACTCAAACTCCTAAGAACACCATATTCCTTTATATATAAAAGTGAATCCACCTTTACTACCTTTTAATTTCATCATTTTTTCCCTTCCATTTTCTGTTTTTTAGGTGACTGCCCACATGGCTATCGGGAATGTCAGAACGGCCAATGTTATAAACCAGAGCAAAGCTGTAATTTTGTAGATGACTGTGGAGATTCCACTGACGAAAATGAATGTGGGAGCTCCTGTACTTTTGAACAAGGCTGGTGTGGCTGGCAAAACTCCCTGGCTGAAAACTTCGATTGGGTTTTGGGAGTTGGTTCACATCAAAGCTTAAGACCCCCCAAAGACCACACACTTGGAAATGAAAATGGTAGGTTATTCGGTTGGTATAGTCACTCTAATCATATTCACAATGAGCATCACTTTATCTTCCCTGACCTCAACTGGAGTGCTCTGGAGAGTCCACCATGGTTCCAAGGCAAGTAACTCAAACACTTAATGAGTGTATTTGTCTCCAAGGACTGCCATAACCAAGTGCCACCAACTGGATAGTATAAATAGCAAATATTTATTAGTACACACCACAAACATTTATTCTCTCACAGTTTAGGAGGCTAAAATTCTGAAACCAGGTATCAGCGGGACTGGTTCCGTGCCTCTCTCCCAGCCTGTGGTAACCTCACGTTTCTTGGCTTGCAGAAGCCATTCTCCTTGTGTCTTCACATCGTATTCCCTCCGTGCACATCTGCCTCTGTGTCCAGATTTCCTCCTCCCTTTTTTAGGACACAGACATACTGAATCACGGCCCACTCTGATGACCTTATTTTAGCTTGATCATTGGCAAGACCCTATTCCCAAATAAGGTCACATTTATAGGAACTGGAGATAAGGACTTGAACATCTCTTAGGGACCACAATTCAACCCATAACAGTGAGTATTCAAAATCTAATCTTACGTTGATAAGTGTAGATAGATAATAATGTATACTGCCATAAGGTACATTACCTAAAAGACACACTTGGAATTCTGCCACTCATTTGATCTGTTCAGATTCTCAAAATCCTCATCTCTCAGATGGCGATGGTACAATTTGCCCTATGTACCAAATGGGTTGTACAGATCAAACGAAGTGAAGTGCATGCAGGGATGCAGTGTGAAGGATGTAGAGGTGCTGTACAGATGTCACTGTAAGATTCATATGGTGAAAGTATTGGGGATTGTCGTTTTTACAATGATGAGCTGAGGGGAAATCTCAGATAAACTGGTGAAAGGATATAGGGCATTAGTAGGAAGGGGCCTTGAAATCCTAGGGACTACGGAGTAGAAAAAAAAAGACTAAATATTGAAATTCCATAGGCCTCTGAAAAAAAAAAAAAAAAAGCTTTGCCCTAAGACAGTTTTACCAAACCAGAAAATGGAAGGTCTAAGTTCCACCCAAACACTGAGCTCTGCATGCATAAAATGTTTGGGATATTTGGATACACAAATATAAAACTCAACATGTTTCCTGTTGTGTTGCCTATTAAAATTCTCAGTGTTTCAATTATGCACTCTACTGATACTGCATTTTTGAAAGTTCCTTTACTTATATCTTATAGGTAATTTTTGCATTGTTTTTCAGTAACTGGATAATCTGATGGGCTCATTAGATGATTTCTATAGCTATCTTATTGCAGTAGCGTAAATTTCTTGTCAGATGAGTTAATCTGTGTACTGTAAAATACTTTGCTAAAAGCATACAGATGGAAATTGTTCTGTCAGTGAGTTAGAGGCAAGCCTCTTAGATTTCCCTTTGGTTTGGCAGCTCAGATCATCCTATCTAATAAAATGGCAATATGCAAATTAACTGTCACTCCCTAACTCCGTCACAAAGGTGGCAGTGGTCACGGAGCTGGAGTGAGCAGGAGTCTTGGGTTGACCCGGCAATGGAGGAAGCCAAGCTTCCTTCCTGCCCTGGCTGGCCCTGAGCTCTGATCAAGGCTACAAAGTTTCAATTATAGAAGATAAATAAATCCCAGATACCTGCTTCCAGGTGTGGCCTCCACTCACTCAAGGAAGTGATTGCAACCCAGGCTTCCAGCTGGACTCAGGCTACAAAGTTTCAACTACAGAAGTTAAATAAATCTCAGATACCTGCTTCCAGACTGCAGGCGTGGCCAGCCTGAAAATGGCTATCAGCCCCTCACCCAGAGTGGCCAGGCACCCCAGTGCGGACCCAACCCTTCAGGGGATGTAACCAGCCTGCAAACAGCCATCAGCCCCTCACCCAGGCTGGCCAGGCACCCCAGCAGGGACCCCCTCCCTGAAGGGGATGTGGCCAGCCTGAAAATGGCCCTCAGGGCCTCACCCAGGCTGTCCAGGCACCCCAGTGGGACCCCCACCCTGATCCAGGACACCCTCCAGGCCAAACCAACCAGCCCCCACCCATGCAGCAGGCCTCTATCCTATATAATAAAAGGGTAATATATAAATTGACCCGAACAGCAGAATGACTGGGAATGACTGGTCACTATGACACACACTGACCACCAGGGGCCAGACGCTCAATGCAGGAGCTGCCCTCTGGTGGTCAGTGCACTCCCACAGGGGGAGCTCTGCTAGGCTGTTGGCTGCCAGCACAGCGGTAGTAGTGGGAGCCTCTCCCGCCTCCTCAGTAGCGCTAAGGATGTCTGACTGCAGCTTAGGCCTACACCCTGCTGGCAAGTGGACATCCCTCAAGGGGCTCCCAGGCCGCCAGAGGGATGTCTGACTGCAAGCTCAGGCCCGATCCCCTGGGAAGTGGGCCTAACCCACCAGATGGACATCCCCCAAGGGGTCCCAGACTGTGAGAGGGCACAGGCGAGGCTCAGGGACCCTCTTGAGTGCACAAATTTTTGTGCACTGGGCCTCTAGTATGAAATATAATTTAAAACTCTAACCATTCATCCATCTATGGGCACTAGGTTGTTTGCATATCTTGGCTATTGTAAATAATGCTGCAATAAGCATAGGTGTGCATCTACCTTTTTGAATTACTATTTTCATTTTCTTTAGATAAACACACAGGATTATATGGTAGTTCTATTTTTTAATTTTTTGAGGAACTTCCTTACTGTTTTCCACAGTGGCTGCACCAATTTACATTTCCACCAACAGTCCATGAGGGTTTTCTTTTCTCCAAATCCCCACCAACTCTTGTTATTTCTTGTCTTTTTCATAATAGCCACTCTGATAGGTGTGAGGTGATAGCTCATTATGGTTTGATTTGCATTTCCCTGATAATTAGTTATGAGCATCTTTTTACGTGTCTATTGACCATTCATATGTCAAGTAGATTTTAATTTATACATAACTCAATGATAGAAAAGCTAAAATAATCCCCTCATTGTTATTTTATCCTATCTGATTCCTGTCCTTGTTCCTAGGACACTTTTTGTATCTGGAGGCTACTCCGGTGGGCCTTCGGGGTGAAGAAGCACACCTCAAGAGTGGTGTGTGGCAAGAATCCAGTGCTGCATGTACCCTGAGCTTCTGGTATTTCATATCTGCAAAAGCCACAGGGTCCATTCAGATTCTCATCAAGGTAGGATCTTTGCCCATGATGCCTCTGAGTTTAGTGAAGTTTCCTACTAATAGCCCATGGCCAAAAAGGCTTTAATTACAACTCTGCTAACAGGGCCAGAGAGAGCCTCCTTTAGCTGCTACTGTGGTTCAGATGGCCTATGGAGTTCAGTGAGCTGGGCTTATAAACCAGCTTTGAGCTCAATGTCATCCCCTATGATTATGATTGAATCCCAGAGACACTCGATCTAAGACAGGTGAGTTTTTTCTTTCTACTTAGATATTTCCACCCCTATCTTTCTTAGTAAAAGAGAGTATTTGTACATCTGAAAGAAGAGTGACTATCCTTTTTAACTCATTGGTGAGTGATCATAAAAGGAACTGATATTGGATATTCTAGTTTCTAAGCACACCATGCAAAGAACCACACTGCTCAGGAGAGTGATAAAGGTATGATTACCTTGAACTGCTTATTAACTATGACACAATAATGCATTTTATTCCCAAGGATTAATCAGATGTTTCTGTCAGGGCTTTAATTTAATATAATAGAGTGATAGTGTTCGTGGGGCAAAATAACAAAGTATATATTAATATTCATGGGACTTGGTTCATATACCTTACTCTTTGGCAAGTTCAAACAGCAGCAGAAAGGATGTGTGTGTGTGTTGTTCTTTTCAAGAATCTAGTTAGAATTTTAAGAAAGCTGACTTTAAAATCATGCTCTGGAGGGTAAAGCTGCTTCATTGCCCAGGACCTTTGGTGAAGTGCTCTGATACCGATGGAAATACCGGACCAGAAAACCGGGCTCCCACGTCTCCACAGGCCATGTTTTATCTGAAACCCGAGCGAACTTTATAATTCAGGGCTCTGCTCTAACAATGCAGGAAAGCCAGCCTAATAAAATACAAGCCACAGATACCACAGTGATTTATTCCTGTATTTAAACTGGAAGACTTACTAAAATCTAGTGCTTGCAGTTCTCACAGGGGTGTTTTTCTAGTATCTGTTGAATGTGATACTTACGTGATGTGTACCATGCAGAGGGATTGGTTCAGCTCTGCAGACTCTGCTTTAATTATTTGTTCCGTTCATGTTTGCATTTCAGCTATCTTATATTTTAGACACACACTTTATATTACTATAAACTGTACAATTAAACTATTTTGAGATACATCTTCCTAATGAGTCATGTTAAACCCCTACATACCCATGGACATTTAACAACATTTTAAACAACTGTCATATTGAATAAACCTAGCATATTAAAAAAGCTTGCTTAAAAATATATGTCTATTCTCATTTAGTGACATTAATTACAAAGGAGAGAAAAATGTTATAGCATGTGTGGATTTTTTCATGAATTTTAGGGTAATCATTTTATTTTGCTAGTTGATACGATACATATTTTTGATCATTATTACAAAGATCTTCTTAGGCTTCTCTTTGCGGAACCAGGCTGGCCTGCACCCTGCTCATTAGTTTGAAAGTATCCCAGCCTGTTGGTAAACAAGAGCAGCGGGGAATCTGCTTTCTATTTTTTTCTCTTTTTTTCTCATCTTTTAAACCAAGTATCCCTCAGAGTTCTATAAGTTCTTCTTGCTCCATGGCTATTCATTTATATTTATTCTGTTTCAATAGAGAGACTATAAAATCCTGAGAGCAAGGCCTTGAGGGTTTAGTCTCTATGTGCCCGTCACCCCTATTTAGAGAAGGGGCTCATGGGTGAAGGCACTGCAGGAAGAGTGGTGCCCTCCTAGAGCCACTGCCAAGCTCGGGACAATCCTTGTTTGGGACACAGGAATGGCTGTTCAGCATTATATGCACAACATTTGGGTCATGTCTGAGAATTTTTAATCTAAACCTAAAATACAGACATGCGATTAGATGCAAGAGTCACATTACTATTGAACAATAATCTATATATGTAAAAGCCTAAGCAACCTTTACGACTGCACGACCGACTACCGGCCAGTAGCTATGATGTGCACTGATCACCAGGGGGCAGAGACTCAGCGCAGGAGCTGCCCCCTGGTGGTCAGCATGCTCCCACAGCCAACCTTCCATGGCCGGCCAATCTCCTGCAGTCCCTGTCCCCTGCCAGCCGGCCCTGATGGGCCCCTATCAGGACTGGGCAAGATGGCCCCAATCGGCCAGGAGGGACTCCACCTGTGCACAAATTCATGCACTGGGCCTATAGTTTAATAATAATATAGTTTTAAAGGGTAGTATTGTTGCAGAGCACAACTACAGTAACACACAATAATAGATACATTTATTGAAAACCAACCACATACCATTTGTTGAACATTAGCACGTACTATTTTATGTCATTCTTGGCACAACCCTCTGAGTTAAATAATGTGAGCCCTAATTTTACTACAGCAGGGAATAAAAGAGTCTCATAGAAATAACATAACCATCCCATGGCTACCTAGCCAGTCAATAACAGGCTGGGAGATGGAATTCAGGTATATTTACATCCAAAACTTATTTGTTCATCCCTCACCATCCCCAAGTGTCCCTCACTGATAATGGTGTACGTTTCACTCTCCTGTTGAGATGGAAATTTTATTTTACTGAGATGCAAATTCATTGCATAGAATCATTTTATTTTTTTAGAAAAGCAAAATGAATAATAGGTCTTAGAATGGATATGTGTAATTGTTAAACTACTCCTGTAATAAAGGAGTTAATTCAGGGAAATCCCAACAAAGAAAATCTGCTTTAGGGAATATTTAGTAAAGAGAAGTATTATTTTACATAATGTATATATTATTTCTATGTTTCTTACTTTTAGTGGTATGAGAACTTCTTTTAACTAAACAGGTATAATTGAAACAAATGTAACCTTTGGGTCTTAAAGTGATACATGAATTACAAGAAGATAGAAGAAATATTTTGTTGAGAAATTAATCTTAATATTTTTCTTTTCTTTGAAGTTTGCTTTGGTTATAAATGTAAAAAATAACCACTATAAAATGAAGTAGCTAAAATTTTTCAAGAGCAATAACAACTTAAAAAAATACAGCTAGTTTTATTGTGAGATTATAGAGTTTGTCAAATGAAAGGAGTGTTACAGAACACTCACTGCCTGGGCCAAGCCACTTTGAGAATGGGATTTAGACCATGGAATTGGTTGTGATCTCTGCTTTGCACTGTCTTCCTCACTGAAAACTCAGCTAGGCTAAGTAAGTAGTAAGTCCAAAGTTATGTTACTAGATGAGCTAAGAGATGAACTCAGGGATTATAAAAATCAGGATTAGAATGTTATACTGTATAATCTGTTTTCTTTCTATGGAGGAAGATTGGATGTTGATCATCTAAATTAAAATCCATGGGCCATATCTTTTTCTGAATTTAGTAATAATTCATTTTTAATAGTATACTTATTCTTGATAACATTGATTATTTTAACCTACTTTTTAACTTATTTAAACTTGATACATTCTCATCAAATTTAAATGTATTGCTTTTCAGGTCATCTAAGATTTAAAACAAAAAAAAGCACATGCCCAGGAGTAGAATAAGAGTTCTACAACATAAAAGTTAACTTGTTTTTATAAATATATTTAATTTTATTCATATTTCCACTCACTTGTCTTCTTATGGGGTTAATTAATGATGAGTAATATGTAGATTTAATACACTATAAAGAATTTGGGGAGAATATTTTAATTTACCTGTGTCTGACATTTTGTTGTGATGGCTATCCCTCTGTTTACTCATCAAGAAACAAAATACCTTTGCATCTTTTCAGTTAGTCATTTGGAAAAATACAGGAACACCTGCTACCTGAAGAGCATGATTGTGTTTTGGAGCTACTCCATCCATAATAAACTGTTATTTTAATCAGGACTGTATGCTGTGGGGAATTTGCATCTACTTGACTGAAGGCATTCTGGGCTATCCATTGTACCATTATGATAGAACACATAATATATTCAAGCCAGAAGTGGAGAAAAATAATGTGTTTCAGGAGAGCCCTTCTGATTATAGCAGTCTACTTATGCTGAAAGACCATAATTAAATTAGTTCATTGCTTTATCTTGCTTAGTGATTCAGAGAATTTTAGAGCTGGTGGGGTCCTTAAAATACGTTTAATCTAAGCTATTCATTTTATGGATGAAGGAACTAAGATTATGAGGTTATATTTCTTGCCCCAGCTCATATGGTATTTTAAGAAAAAAAAGTTAGGATACAAATCTAATTCTTCTGACTTCTAATTTAGAGTTATTATACTTAACTTCCTGGAAATTCTATGTAGCGATCATATTGAGTATGGGAATACAAATTTTGTTCAATAGGCAGTGAAAAATGTCAAATCAACAGACAAAAGGACAGATTCCTTTGCTTATTTAGTAGGATGAGTCATCTCTTGTTCTCAAGAGAACTATGAGCCTCAGTTGTCAACTGGCAAAAATGAGCATTTTCCATCCTGCCCAACCTACCACTACCCTCTCCCCAGCATACACGCTCACCACATCCTGATCTGAGGTTTACATCTGCTGTAGTTACTAACACTACATGCGCCTAAGTATGAGAGTATGTCAGACAGATTTTCAGATTTAGACATGTTTTGATCTCTTCAATTTACTGAATATTTGGTGCTATTTTACTCTCATTGCCGGCATCTTATTCACTGTTTCAGAGAAAATTATGTAGAAAATATGGATAGAGAGGATACATAGAATCTCTATTGATACATAGTCTGAAAATTTGATTATTTTAGACTGCCATGTGCATTTTGTAAATCAAGTATACTAAACTTTTATTATCAATATTTTATTTGTTGTTGTTGTTTTTTTTCAGAATTGGTTCAGCACCCTAACAATTCCATCTACATAGTGTGAGCTACTAGTATATTGATTGCATTATTGACCTTGACCAAGTCAGGGGAGAAAAGTTGATCTTTGCATTTCAAGCTGGAGCCATGCAATACTCAACACACTCAGAGATTTATTAAATTAGCTGCTACCAGATCACAATGCCCTGATTTACATATATTAAATGTTTATTTTTAATCACACTGGAGAACATGGGCATATTTGTTTCAGGCATATTTTTTACTAAGTAATATTTTTTTAAAAATCTTCTTGCTTCTTTCCTACAATTCTTACCTCTGTCAGGTTCCCCTCCTGCTACCCACTAGGACTTCTGTGAAACCAGTGCCGCTGGAGTCCCTTCTGTCACAGAGAAAACCTTTCTTTAGGATGCTAACACCGTGTAATTAATCCCAGGAGTTTTTGCTTTACATGAGACACATATGGTCAGCACTGCAGAACATTATTCTCACTACTTCAGCTGCTATTTCACTCCTATTTAGACTTCCACTGCTACTGTTTCACTGCTGCTACTATTCTTGTTGTGTTCAGGTATTGGCTAATTTCATCCCTTTTTTTTTTCATACAAGACATAATATATGTCTTTTACATATATTAACTCACTTAATCTGCAAAATAAATTTGTGAGGTAAATCCTTTGCCCTGATTTTATAGAGAAGGAAATTGAGACCCAGGTCACATAAATAGTGAGTGGTATAATCAGGATTAAAAGCCAAGTCTAAGTTCAAAATCCACATTCTTAACCAGTACTTTTAACTTCTGCTATTTGCATTTAAACCATTTTTATACTCAGCGTGTAGAGATATTACTGCCCATCAAAGTTTTCTAGTGGCTCAGAAATCATACAAATTAGAGATGTCCATCCCTACATATTAATAAATCCACAGGCTTTTCCCACACACATGTTAGAGAGGGGATATGATTATGTTCAGCAACTTCTGCTGTTTTATTTATTTTTTCCACCCTAGTTTGTCAATATCTATTAATAGTAGTTGTATTTATCTAAAGCACTCTCCCTTATATCTAATATAATTCATAAATTCCAAAATTATACTATTTTGTTGCATTTTTTGTAAGGAACGAATGAATTTAAAACAATGTAATTTGACTTATATAAGAACAAAACTAGATAGATGAGTCTGCTTATTAATTACATTAATTATTACTCAAGCATGAAATCTTTAAAATTATTGCAAACATCTATTCTTTCAGAATCTTCCTCTCATATGATCAAACTTGGTCAATAATAATCTTTCCCTCTTTAAAACTGAGACATTCTAAATTAAAATCAGAGTTCTTCAAGATCTGGAGTTTATCGTGTGTGGGTGTTTGTGGGTATCATTTACTTATTAGTGTGATGAACTTCTGAATTCTCAGAATACCTCTGTACATGTAAAAACAAAATATTAAAATTATAAAGGAAAAATTAAATTAATACTAGTTATTAAAATATTTTAATCCAAAATTATGATTTAATAAATGTATATTAAATGACAAGATCTAATGGAGTATAAAATAACTACTACTATTATTTCAAAGGAGCAATCAGATAATCACAGACCTTTAACATTATATCAAATATTTTTTCTAAAATATATTTTATTGATTTTTTTATAGAGAGGAAAGGAGAGGGATAGAGAGTTAGAAACATCGATGAGAGAGAAACATCCATCAGCTGCCTCCTGCACACTCCCTACTGGGCATGTGCCCGCAACCAAGGTACATGCCCTTGACCAGAATCAAACCTGGGACCCTTCAGTCCTCAGGTCAACGCTCTATCCACTGAGCGAAACCGGTTAGAGCTCAGATATTATTATTACTGGTTAGAGAGTCACAGGTAGTACTAATATCTATAGTTTGCTGCCTGTGTTCTTGATTGAAGAAAATGCCCAATTTAAATGCAAGAATGAAGATGCATTTCATTCTACTGTTGTGGGTGGGAAATAGGCTCTTTCATGGGATTGTGAGGAAAGCTTTTCAAGGATCCACGCATGCACGGGAAATTGTAACGCGGCAAGGTGCTTTATTGGTGTTGCTTGCCTCTGCCCCTGGTCTTCCAATGTCCCATTTCCCTCCCTCCAGCCATGGAAAAGGTCTGATCTTGTATTCAGCAGGGCCAAGGCAAAGGCCATGCCCAGAGTTTCTGCTTCATAGTACTTGGGAGCCTAAGCAGTCTGTCCCAGACCCCAGAAGGTCACTAGACCTGTATGGCCCCATGTTCCTGGGTGGGAGAGAACACAAACTAAGGAGGCAAGTGTGCATCCTGAATGAGAGAAGAGATAGATAGAGATAGAGATAGAGATAGAGATAGAGATAGAGATAGAGATAGAGATAGAGATAGAGATAGAGATAGAGATGATAGAGATAGAGATAGAGATAGAGATAGAGATATAGAGATAGAGATAGATAGAGAGAGAGAGAGAGAGAGAGAATCTTTGTCTCCTGGAATTATATCCAAGAGGTTGTCCAAAGTAACCAATTTGCCACCCAAAGGTTTGTGGGCTTCTGATGGGATCTACCCTCTGACAAATCATCCCTCTCCCAGGTTAGACCAACAGTTCCCTGTGGTCCAGCTCCTCCTCCTGCACATTTTGTCTTTATTGTGTAAGTCAGTATTTTCCCCTGCTCTCTCCCCCCGCCCCCCCCACACACAGGCAATCCTGAACTACAGGGGGGAAGGAAAGGGTGGTAATCCCCTGGGAGGGACAATGCTGCATTTCTTGAGGTGTGAAGCTCTAGCTTCCTGGTGAAGCAAATAGGCTTCTGTTTCCCAGCTGAATATGCTCAATTTGTTTGCTTCCTTTCCATCATTAAGTAGCTAAGGATGCTAACACATACATATTACAATCCTCTTGAAAACCAATATTTTATGTACGGAGGGCCTTGAAATTTTTAAATCTTATATGGGTGTCTATCTTGCATATTCATTGTTTACATTCATTTATTTATTAAGAAAAATCACTATGCCTTATCTGAACAGGACATTTTTGCATAAGTCAACTCCAATTCCCAATGAATGAAACATAAAGACATTGAAGATAATATTCTATCTGAAGCAATTTCAGAGCAGGCTAAATGTAAATCAGCTTAGATTCTGCCACAGTGAAGAGCTATTTCAGTGGCTGGATATCATGGTTGCAGCCAGGTAGAGTCAGCGACTTCCAAACTGACTGCCTGTGGGTTAATATATGGAGAGATTGGTCACCCAGACTCAGGAGTGTCTTTTCAAATGCCTTAAGTAGTCACAGCTATTGACTTTTTATTTAATACTAGAGTCCCGGTGAACAAAATTTGTGCAGTCATAGCAGGGGGAAGAGGGTCCCTCAGCCAGGCCTGTGCCCTTTCACAGTCCGGGAGTCTTTGGGGGATGTCCATCAGTTGGACATCCTTAGTGCTGCCATCACAGAGGCTCCTGCCATCACCACTGTGCTTGCCAGCCATGAGTCCCACTTCTGGCTGAGGGATGCTCTCCCTGTGGAAGGACAACGACCATCAGGGGGCAGCTCCTGCATTGAGCACCTGCCACCTTGGTAGTCAGAGTGCATCTTAGCGACTGTTTGTTCTGCTGTTTGGTCAATTTGCATATTAGCCTTTTATCATATAGGATAAGATCTAGAAAAAAAAGAGAAGAAAAAAAAAACAATATTGTGACTTGCCTACTTTAAGATATAGTTGGCCAGTAGCTTCACATAGTTACTGTTAATTTACCCAAAGAAAATTCATAGGCACAATTGTTTTGTACAGAGCTGAAGGCTACTTTCCTATGTAGAAATCCTGAGTGCAAATTAATTTCACTTTAACTTTGGCTTATTTCTGATAATATTTTCATTTTAACAGTTTTAAAAGAAAGTTTTCATGGCAAAACATTATTTTTATCTCATTTTATTTTTTTAGGTTATTTACGTCATTTTATTTTTTTAGGTTGTCTGAAAAAAATCACAGTAATATTTGGTAAATAATAGTTTTTCTATTTGGAACTCATAAATTCTCATCAGTTCATTTTTAACACCTGCTTGGTTAATTTGCTGTGGAGTTTGCAACACATGCTTCTACCAGAACCGGTTAAATTTGCTTTTCCATGACCTGATTGTTCTAACTGACTCATATCCTTGACTCAGAGATTGCTACAAGATTGGCGATCAGTTTTTACTAATTCTAGATCACAGAGTTGGAGAAGACAAAACTCCAATGATTCACCCTCATATGTATTATCATCTATATTATAAAAGGCTTGTGGCCCCAATGCTGTAACAACCAAAGCTGGCATGGTGTGCAGGGCTGCGAGCTTGGGGAGGCACGCTGGATGGATGGGGCTGCGAGCTTGGGGAGGCACGCTGGATGGGTGGGACTGCAAGCATGGGGAGGTGCGAGTGGGTGGGCAGGGCCGTGTGATTTCGAGGGTTCGGCTTCTATTATTAAATAACTAAAATTCCCATAATATTAGCAATTTTATCTCTGTAAAAAATGAGTATATAACACATTCCTATTTGTAATCTTTTGTGAATTTTAATAAAAATAAATGTTTAGGGGGAAAGGAGGGGAGAGGGAGGGCAATGGGGGAAAGGGGAACTTATGCAATACTTTCAACAATAAATATTAAAAATTAAATAAAACAAATGTTTAAGACCTAATTTTTAACACTGAAGAAATAGGTTTAAATTGGTATTTTCCAGATTAGTACAACTCTCCACATCTTCTAAAGAAGTCAGGAATATCTTTTTAATAATCTAGAACTTGTGTCAGCAAAGCTCCCTGGCAAATTCTGCTCTGATTCCACATCTGTGGGTAGCATTCTGGCAAAGATACAAATAAAGACGAGCTGGGCTGTTCAGTATATACCTGAGACTGTCTGTTGCCAACTCAGTCCCTTTGATTAAGGACTACATCACTCCTTTGCAAATACTGAGTTGCCAGCTCAGTCCCAACTCTCTTTCCACTCCTTGATTCCATTCATGCGTTCAAATAAGCCTCCAGTGAGCTTGTGCTGAACACACTTACTGTCACAAAGCTGGTAAGCTTGGAACAGAGTAGACGTAAATGCTTGTAAAAGCAGCACTGTGACTTTCAGTCTTTCAATCAGAAACAGATCTCTCCCATTCGAAACAGCATGTTCTTCAATATTTTATTGCCCTCTTTCCAAAATTACACTCTTTCTGAAAGGATGACTTATGACTTCTTGTGCTGAATTCCTGAAGCAGGGCTTCATGGGATGGGTCCTAATTAAGGGGCACTGTGCTCCCATACCACTGAGTCTTTGTTTCGTGGCCCTACTACACTGCATGGTGACCCTCTCCATAAAGTTCCATTCTCTGGTGACTAGGGAGCTTTCATGGCGGAGTGGATACATCTGTCCTGTTTCTAGTATGAAATATAGTGCCTAACATATAGTGGGTATTATAATCGAATAAGTGAAAATATAAGCAGTACATAATGTGATGCCAGCTATATAGAACAAAGCATTTAATGTTAGACATTTGAAAGCTATTGAAACATTTATGGGCTGAAAATGTTTAGAGGAAACCTGATCTTGAAATTAAGAAGAATTTGGATAAACAGAAGGAAGGGAGGGCATTTCAAATGAGAAAACACAGGGAAGCAGAGAAATATAAGATGTATTGAGTGAACTCTGAGTTTATCAGTTATTGGTAATTTAAAACATAATATTAATAAAAATAGTCAAGTGAGCATTTACTTAGCTCTTTATAGTTTATATCATACATTTGTATATCAAATACTGTGAAGCTATTTTGTTAATGCAGCATTGCTTACTTTTATTATTTTAGTAATTTTCAGTTGTTTTTCATTATAATTTATCTTTAGCTTTAATTTAACTTTATAACCACATTTATTGAGTAATTTATAATGTATTGACCTTAAATAAATTGAAATGTGTCAAATTACAAATGCAAATTAGTGGTTTGTATAAAGACTGGTAATAGCAGTCTAAGTGAATTTAAAAATAATTCAAAATTGCATTTTGAACAGCAAAAGAAAACAATTGAAAATGTAAATTGTTAAAAGTATATTTAATGATCTTAATTAACTTTTAACTTCTGCCTGATATGAGAAAAGAAAATTTCAACTTAGTTGTTATTCATTCAGATATTGTCAACATTATTTTCTTTTCACCAATTGCCACATGTTGAATAACTTTTATAGAATTAAATTGAAATATATGATTTCTATTCAGTTTTTATAGCTCAGATTATACACAAAATTACTTAGAATAAACATAAACAGCATCAACAATATAGTGCCAACCTATAAGCACACAATGGCCCACTCTTGTGATAAGACTTAAGATTGAATAATGGATTAAGAGAAGGTTCTCCAGAGTCATCTGTTCTCAACATTTCTTACCACTCATCTTCCATATGTTTATATAACTTTAAAGAATTTCACATCAATGCTGCTCATGTGATTCAAAAAAATCTCGGACAAGAGTAATTCAATATTAAAGAATAAGATTTTTCTCAATAATATTAAGTTTTGGAAGGCTACAAACCACTGGAATATCTAGGATTTTACTAAGAACCAATGTCTGGGCCCCATTAAAAAATATATGTTATACCCTTCTACGTTCCTCTCATCTGTGGTATTCTGAAGTCTCTTCTCTCTGTCGAGGGACGTCATTGTTCACCTTTTGCCAGGGCAAGCTATTCATCTTAACACCATTGCTAAATTTAGTTTAGCAAATATAACCTTAAAATATTTCTCATTAAGCAAATATAACCACATTACCCATATACATTTTTCTTCTATGTTCTTATCCATGCCTTTTCATTATACATAACTTTAAAAAAAAAAAATGATGTCCTTTTCTACATTCTTTTGCAACTTGTCACTTTCCATCACTCTCTTGAAGGTTGGATACAGGTACAATTTATTTTTGTGTCCTTTATAATGAATGGCTCATTGTAAGCACATATTATATTGGTTAGAAAAAATAAGTTCCCAATACCTCAAGCTCGTATATATAAACAGGGAGAATAATATGTAAACACAGAACTAAAGGAATCTACAAAGTAGAAGATTTGGGGGAAATTTTGAGAGGGAGCTAAATAGAGAATTACCTCTGTAGTCTAGACAAATTTTTATTCTACAGAAAGCCATTAGTTTTGTGGTCCTAATTCCAAATACTATATCATGTCATGGTTGATATACTCTGTCAAGAACAGAAAAACAGAAGGATAATAAAAGTGGACTTGCCTGGATTACTGTTATTTTAATAAATTAGACCATCTATTTATGGACTTACTTTATGGATCAGACCATACATATGAAGGCTTTAACATTCAAATTTACATGAGTGACTCATTGAAGTTACTAGTACTAATGAATTTTATTTTTCACTCAAGGTGTGCTATATACTGCAGATGATTTTTGTACATTGCTTTATCTTCTTTTATGCTAACTTGCTCAGTTTTGTGAGCAGAGGGATCATTATTCTGAATGCTAGCAATTGAAATGACATAGAAATGTGATGTTAAAAAGAAGGGTAAAATAACATTTCATGTAAATTCATGGACTTCTTTTCATCAGCATTCATGAGCCCTAAGGATTTTGGGGGTCATATTTTAATGAGTTTATCTTGACTTTTTTTGACTTCACTGGGGATCATTCAGCAAATACACTCTCACCAAGGTTATAAGTTCCTATGGCTCCTAAATTATGACAGAATTGTTAGGGGAGGAGGAAGACTTATTTGAAAGGGGAGTTCACTTACATTATTTTTGAAAAAAGCATTAAAATATGAGGTAGAATATTGAAATTAATAACTTTCTTAGCTTTATTAGCTTTGGAGCTAACTTTTCTTTGTATTCAAAAGAACATATACATATGCATAAGTGCACCTAAACTGAAAAGGATAAAATGATACTCCAAATGGTATTAAACATGCTAAGCAACTTAGTTTCTTTTGATTTTTTTTCCAAAAAAATGTTTAGCCAGAAGATAAATTAAGAAAAAAAAGTGAAAATCAGAGAAATTTTTAAAACTTTCTACATTTGAGCATAAAATATGATAGAAATATATAAATGAATATTTTTTCAATTACTTTGCTTACTTAGATGTGGAGAGATTGTGAATAGTTCTATTTTCACAGATATATTGTTAGAGTGCATTTATGCTTTTTTATTACTATTCTATCCATGCAGTAATAAACCTCATTTCAAATAACTCATGCAATACTTTTAAGTGGATAGCTCAGTGCTTGAAAAAGTTTTTATATTTTTTGAAACCATTAAAGGCATAGCATTAGCATGGATCTACAGAAACATTTTTCTAGATAACTTATATTTAGACTAGAGGCCTGGTGCACCAAAATTCGGGCAGGGTAGGCCTTCGCAGCCCCGGCTGCAGTCCATGCCCTAACCCTCGCCCACACTCGCCTTAGCTTGGCACCACCCACATCTGCCGCCACACACCCCCAGTTCCCCAGAGCTCCCCAATCAATTGCCTGGGCCTCCCTCTTTGGGGTAATCACGGAGCTCCCGCCATCGATCCACCCACCAGCTGGTGGTGGGGCCTCCCTCTGTGGGCCGATGGATCCCAGAGCCTCCCTGCCCCTGTATCAGTTGTCCCAGAGACCTCCCTCTCTATGGTGATTGTGGGGCAATGGTGGCCCCCTGACCAATCACATTGCACCCGCCGTGGCTGGCCTGGCACCAGTGCATGTCATAGCATGGTTGTCCAGATGGTCATTCTACTGTTCAGCCATGTGGTTGATTTGCATATTATGCTTTTATTATATATATAAAACCCTAATATGCAAACAGACCGAACGGCTGAACAACTGAACAACAGATCCCTATGACATGCGCTGACCACCAGGGGGTGCACACAGAACATGGTGGGCATCGGCTGCGGTGGGATGGTAGAGCAGGTGAGTAGGGCTGCCAGACCAAGGCGGGGAGCCAGTCACTGTCATTGGGACGAGCCTCTGGTGGTTACTGAAAATTCTTTGTTCCCACGCACCATGGTCCCACCAGGCACTTGCACCTGCTGCTAGTGCCAGCCCCATTTGCACCCACTGCCAGCACCTGGCATCGGCCCCAGTCACTTGGTGCCATCAGCAGGTGCTAGCAGTGGTTGCTGGCCCTGATCGCCCCTCAGGGCTTCTCCATCTTCCCCTGCTCCTGAGGGGCAATTGGGGCAGCAGGTACTGCTCAGACCTGCTGGTAGTGCTGACCTCGCGTGCACCCACTGTTGGTGCCGGCCCCAATTGCCCCATACTGTCAATGGGTGCAAGCAGAGCCAGTGCTGTCAGTGTGTGGGAGTGGCGGCGGGAGCAATGTTGCTGGCAAACAGGGGACTGGGGCCTGCAGTAGGAGGGGCTGGGTGAGGGTGGGGAGGATGGGCTGAGACCTGTCCCTGTGCCTACTGCAGCCTCGTGATGGCCCACAGTTTCTTTCAAGGTGCATAAATTTGTGCACTGGGCCTCTACTTACAGATAAGATGTGCTACCTTTTATTTCATACTAGAATTTTTTGATATGTCCTGCTTTCTTGAAAATTCCCTTTTTCCCCCTTCAAACATTGTAGGCAAATATACATTTTTCTGCATAACTTAAGCACTATTATATTTCTAAGAAAATTTTATGAATGCAAACATAGTGAGACAATGAACTAGAGTCAAGTTAATGACAGTGCATGGTTCAAAATGACTGCCAGAATAATATAGATTCACTTAGTTTTCCTACTTTTCTGGGTAACAGAGATCCGTATTACATTTTGTACACACATACTATAAATTACTTAAATTCTCCTTTAAGTCAGAACTTAAAAAAGTTCTATTGTTAAATTCAATAACTTCGATGTGAGTTGCTAGAATCAGAATCATTATTCAAGGCACAGTACTCAATTAGTCCATTTGTACCTTATATATGACAAGTGCTTTGAAAATATATGAAATTGTATGCACAGAAAAGAAAAAGCAAATTTCTGAATTTTTTTTGTAATTTACTATAAATGTATCCATGTAAATGAAAAATCTACATATGTATTCAATAAGATAATTAGCATTTTATTCAGTAGGTATTACATAATGACATCAAAAATCCAATCCTGTAAAAGGATTGTGAAAACAACTGCAATTTGAAAGGAGGCATTCCTGATCTTTTGCATATAGTAACATTACTGTAATTTTAAAAGTATTTACGAAATCTTGAAACATCTTCCTTGTTACTTTTTTAAAAAATATATTTTATCGATTTTTTTACAAGAGAGGGAGGGAGAGGGATAGGAAGTTAGAAACATCAATGAGAGAGAAATATTGATCAGCTGCCTCCTGCACACCTCCACTGGGGATGTGCCTGCAACCAAGGTACATGCCCTTGACCAGAATCAAACCTGGGACCCTTGAGTCTGCAGACCGATGCTCTGTCCACTGAGACAAACTGGTTATGACCTTCCTTGTTACTTTTGATGAAGTTACAACTAGTAGAATGTAGAAGTAGTTGTATGAACAGTCACTTCTTTTATGGAAATTAATGTTCAACATGAGGGACCATCTTCTCTTTCTCCTTGAAGGCCTCACATCTCATATTTTGAGATTATTTTTATTATCCACCACTGAGTTGTTTATCAGGCAGCTGCTTCTCAACACTGTGTACTTTCACTTGCATACATTTCTGCCACTGATTATTCTGCTCCAGTTGCTTTTGGAGGCTCTAAGATCCCTGGCTTGCCACCTTGCTGCAGTTTCCTTGCTGTTTTCAACACATTTCCCTTTAAGTCAATCCATTCATGGAAAACAAAACTACAACACAAGGCGTATGTGTCAGATTTTACAGAAGAGTTATATCTAATTAGAATTTTAGTACATAGGAAGAGAACATAATTAGTTCTCAGTCTTACTCTTTTCCTTCACTTTGGATCTTCCTTGAACCTTTCAAGGAATCACATGATTTCACTTTCCAATGCAAAATAGATTCCTGTTTTAGATAATACCACCCCAAACATAGCAATGGTCTTGACCTTGGATATATTTTTCTTTCTTTTGCCAGAGCAATCAAAAGATATAGTGGCCTATATCAGTTCATTTTCCAAAGTGGGAGATGTTTAGCTGATAGCATATCTCAGGTGGGCTCCTAGATATGACAAAATATCACTAGACACATAGCCAGATAGAGAGACTTAGACTTGAATCCCAGCTCTTCCACTTATTATTCATTACCTTGGGTAAATCACTTAGCATCTATGACCTGCCATCTCTCTGTGTTTAAAAAACAGTGGTCATAATATGAGCTAAAATAGTTTTAGGGTCATCAAATGCTGTAATAATCGGTGAGAATGTGCTTCAAAACCATAAAGCATTTAACAAGTTCTAGGTCATTTTTTTCTGTTAATTGCTAATGAAAAGTAATGGAAAAAAGAGAAAAGTAATACTCAGAATATTTACATATATTTGTTAAAAATAAATTTAACTGTATAAGAATATGTATCATCCAAACATGGGTGATTCATTACTACTCTAATTGGGCATTTTCATATTGTTTCCATTTAAATATCCTTCTCTTTGATGCCAGAACTCATTATCTTGTTTGTTCTTACACGTTGTCTATTTGGAGGGTGTGCCTAGAACTGTGTGCCTGTGTTCACTGATAGCTGAGCCATGATGTGAGTCTGTCAGGCATTAAGCTTAGAGCACAAACGGTTACTGTGTGCTTCCCATAACCTGGCTCAGGCTGTATGTCATTTAGGAGATGGTGCTAGAAAAGCAGAATGCTGTCATGAGGTGGGTTATTCAGGACAAATAAATACCCAGAAAAAAACTAAGATTTTTTTTTTAAAGGAAAGGAAGGGTATTGAGATATGTTAGCATAAGCCATTAGAAAGACATTTATTCCCCTTCTCTCACATGACAAATGTTCAAATAATCACCATAGCTCACACTTAGAGGAGCATTAATATGACACAGTGTTGCAGATAACTCACTTAGCAGCTCTGTACTGGGGAAAAATACAATGCCCACACTTTGTTACCGGAGTGCCAGTTCTCCATAAAAACACTGAGATGAGGAGGATAATTTAATGATTGCTATTATTTTAGCTTATTTTGTCAGATATCCATGTGTAACCTTTGTGGCCACCTTCCACCTCCAAGCGCACATCAGCTTTGCTTCTATCTTAAATGAAGAGAAGTCATCGTCCATCATTTGATGGGAATGGAGATGGGGGAGAAGTGGTGTAGCTCTAAGAAGACGATGAGAGATAGGAATGGTCCCCATGGTTACAGAAATGTCCTGCATCACTGTCAATGTCCTGGGGATAAAATTTGCTGTAGTTCTAGAAGATGTTTCAACTGAGGAACTGGGTAAAGGGCATTGCTGTAGGGGCAGGAGTCGGTGGAGGGGGCCCATGCGGAGAGAAAATGGGGAGCATCTGTAATACTTTCAACAATAGAAAAGAACATTAAAAAAAACCACCTGAATGTCAATCTACAGTTACATCAAAACAAGCAGTTTTAAAACAATTGTGTGTTAAGTTAAAATCTTAATGGTGGTTTTATTTCTTCTTCTACCCAGCAGAACTTTCTCTGCAATTTATACAGTCTGAAAGTTCTGTATAAATTTATACATCTTCTTAAATATGTCGTTATATGTAGCTATGTAGAATCTGTACTTCCTGATTTTATCAGAAATGGATACCATAATAATCTTAGTTTATGGTATTTCAGATTTTACTGAGTTGGCAGCTTGCTCTGTTTGTTTCAAGCCATGCCCTGTCATTAATACACAGATCATATTCCCAGCTACTTGCATCTTCATGTCAATTTTACACTTATATCAGCAATTCTTATTTCCAAAAGTATTATTTTCACACTGTCTTCTTTACATATCTAATCTAATAAAAGAGTAACATGCAAATTAACCCTCACTCTGTTACACCCACAAGCCGTGCCAACAAGCCATGCCCACCAACCAATCAGGAGCAAATATGCAAATTAACTCAAGTAAGATGGTGGCGGCCACAGAGCTGGAGTTTCCCCGGGCAATGGAGGAAGCCAGGGCCCTGTGGGCCCTGAGCTCTACTCAAGGCTACAAAGTTTCAATTATAGAAGATAAACACACCCCAGATACCTACCGGGCTGGGACCTTGGGTTGCCAGGGGAAACCCAGGCTTTAAGTGGGGGACCAAGGCAACAAAGTTTCAATTATAGAAGTTAAATAAATCCCAGATACCTGCTTCCAGCCAGGCACCCCAGTAGGGACCCGAACCCTGAAGGGGCTGTGGGCAGCCTAAAACAGCCCTCTGCCCCTCACCCAGGCTGGCCAGGCACGCTATCAGGTGGACATCCCCTGAGGGGTCCCAGACTGTGAGAGGGCACAGGCCAGGCTGAGGGACCCACCTGAGTGCACAAATTTTTGTGCATCAGGCCTCTAGTTATTTACATTATCCCATGTCAAATTTTAAATTTTAATTATACAATAAATGGTTTTTGATATTTTGTACCAAAGTTCAGTTTAGTTTTTTTTTCATGATGGTTTAGTTTATTATTTTTTATTTATTAAATGTATTGGGGTGACATCAGTTAATATGATTACATAGGTTTCAGCTGTGGGTTCTTATGATGCAAGATCTGTATATTGCACTGTGTGCCTAATGCCCAATATCAAATCTTTGCCCATTACCATATATTCCCTCCTTTAACCCCTTCCCCCCTTCCCACTGGCAACTACTACTCAGCAATAAGAAGGAATGAAATACTGCCATTTACAACACATGGATGGACCTTGAGAGCATTATGCTAAGTGAGATAAGTCAGTCAGAAAAAGCTAAGAACCATACAATCTCATTCATGTGGGATATAAAACTGAAATTCATGGACACAAACAACAGTGTGATGGTTGCCAGTTTAGATTTTTTTATCTCATTACAAATCACTCTAAATTAACCTCAAAGCAGTCTTCATGAACATCAGCATTAGAAAACAGACCTTTTACTCACTACTTTAAAATTTTAGGTAAAACAATTCAACTTTGGGATAAAGCTGTAGTCAGGAATTTCAAATCAAAAGAATTGCATAGTATAAGTCTCTCTCTCAACCTTTGGAAAAGTAAGTTAAATCTCTCAGCTAAGTGTGAACATTATTAACCTCAGGAAATAACCTTAGTAATAGATTCAAGGACAGTGGAAGCAGACAGAGAAGCGAGTTAACTGCCCTCATCTCTTTCCCTCCCTCCTTCTTCTCCTCTCCTCCCTCCCTTCTTTCCCTTCCTTCTCTCCCTCCCTCCTCCTCTTCCTGTTTCCCTCCCTCCCTCCCTCCCTCTCTTCCTTCCATGTTTAGTTAAGGACCTACTTTAAGCCAGGCACAGTTGGGAATAAATGTGGCATGATTGCCGCACATAGATTATTACTATTCTAAGAATTCCATTTAGCTTATGGAATAGTTCAGTGGTTACAAACTTGGACACACACTCTTTCAAAAGCTGAATTTGTGTAAAAGAACATGTTTGTTATAAGAACTTTAATTTAATTTATATATTTACATTAGAAAACTATGTTAAGAACTTTTAAAGAAAGTATGAGCTTTGTGGGAGAACTGATATTTCACATTGATCATTGCATAGTAAATTGAATAATACACAACTGTATTAAAAAGTTTAGAACAGAATCCACCCTTTTAAACCCACAAATGGGTTTGGGCTCACATAGCTTATCCTCATAAATGGAATCAATCAAATAAGTCAATAACTGATAAAATGGTACCAGAAAAACTCTATCAACCAACAAGGAAGAGAAACAAAAAAGTT
Organism: Murina feae; assembly: GCA_004026665.1. Taxonomy (NCBI): domain Eukaryota; kingdom Metazoa; phylum Chordata; class Mammalia; order Chiroptera; family Vespertilionidae; genus Murina; species Murina feae. Next base: position 12,450 of record PVJC01010914.1, on the reverse strand, counting down.
TGACATATTTCACAATTTTTTTGTGGGCCTCAAGAGTCTCTGAAATAATGTGAACCCCCAATTTCTTAAAGTGCTTCAGTGGGAACTACTGTCTGCATGTTGAGACATCCTGGGATAAGAAATCAGCATTCAAACAAATATAGGACACTTAGAGCCCTATGGGATGCATTCACAACTGAAACACACACACTGCAATGACGAACTCACAGTGAGAAACGGTAAGCCAATGTAGTAGTAAATGAGCCACCAGGAGGCAAAGTGGGCTACCATTAAGCCATAAAGCCGAAAAACTGTCATGCCATTCTATTCCTGTTTATCTCTGGTCATCTGTTTGGGGAATTCCTACAGTTGTGTATCACTGTTCCTTCTCACTGAGGACTATGCATTTTATAAACTATTAGAGGCCTGGTGCACGACATTCATGCACTGGGGGGTTTGGAGGTCCCTCAGCCCGACCTGCACCCTCTCCAGTCTGGGAGCCCTTTTGTGAGCCCTCTCCTATCCAGGTCTTTCTGTCTGTCTTTACAATCATATGAACTAATTGTCTGAGACCCCAACTCACTTTGGTTTGTTGCTCACAGAATAATAGAGGCTTTTTTTTTCCCTTTGCTTCATTGGTGGAGATTTACTGGAAGTTTTAGGATATGTTCCCTTTAATTTTTCCTAGACTCTGATTTTACTTATGTCTCTCACCTTTGCTCTCCCTTCATCCCTCACTGCTACAATAACTTGCTCCAGGTTCACTTTGCTCTAGTGTCTAGGAGATCTGTCTGCCACCAGAACTATGATTCCCAGAATTCCTGGTGCTCCCCAAGCTCTGGGATTCTGCTTCTGTTCCTGGGGCCACAATCAGAACTACTATTCCCAGAATTGCTGATGATCCCCTTGCTCTTGGTTTTCCCTTCCCGCCCTGTCTCTGTCCCATGGCTTCCCACTTTGCCAAGTCCTCCAAGACGCCAGCTCTCCCTCTCTGCTCTCTGTCTGGCAGCTTGGGGAACCAAGTATTCCAAGCTGCTCCACTCTCTGCTGGCTCTCTTGATCTGCTCTCCACCCGGTGCCTGTGTATGCAAATTAACCTGCCATCTTTGTCAGGTTAATTTTCAAACTCATTCCTGATTGGCTGGTGATTGTAGCAGAGGGGTGGTCAATTTACATGTTTCTCTCTTATTATACTAGGGGCCCGGTGCACAAAAATTTGTGCACTCAGGAGGTCCCTCAGCCCAACCTGTGCCCTCTTGAAGTCTGGGACCCCTCTGGGGATGTCCACCTGCTGGTGTGCCTGGTCAGCCTGGGTGAGGGGCTGATGGCTGTTTGAAGGCTGGCCAAGCCCCCCAGTGGAGTCCCTCACCCCATTGGAGGGTGGCCAGGCTGGGTGATGGGCTGAGGGCTGTTTTCAGGCTGCCCACAGCCCTTTCAGGTTTTGGGTCCCTACTGGGGTACCTGGCCATCCTGGATGAGGGCTGATGGATGTTTGCAGGCTGGCCAAGCCCCCCAGTGGGATCCCTCACCCCATTGGGCTATGGCCAGCCTGGGTACAGGCCTGAGGGCCATTTTCAGACTTTTAGGCTGCCCACAGTCCATCCCTTCAGGTTTTGGGTCCCTACTGGGGTACCTGGCCAGCCTGGGTGAGGGGCTGATGGCTGTTTGCAGGCTGGCCAAGACCCCCAGTGTGGATCCTCACCCCATTGGGGTGTGGCCAGCCTGGGTGAGGGGCTAGGGGCATTTTCAGGCTGCCCACAGTCCCTTCAGGTTTTGGGTCCCTACTGGGACACCTGGCCAGCCTGGGTGAGGGACTGATGGCTGTTTGCAGGCTGGCAAGCCCCCCAGTGGCGTCCCTCACCCCATTGGGGTATAGCCAGTGTGGGTGATGGGCTGAGGGGTATTTTCAGACTTTCAGGCTGCCCACAGCTCCCATTGACCCAATGTCCTAGCAAAGCTGGCTGGAAGCAGGTTTCTGGGGTTTGTTTATCTTATATAATTGATACACTGTTCCTTTAAGCCAAGGCCTTTGCAGGTAAGGAAACCTCCTCTCATGGCTTCTATAATTGAGACACTGTTGCCCTTAGAAGTCAAGCCCGGCCTACTGTTTGCTTCAGCTCTCGAGGCTTCTATGATTGAGGCATTGTTGCAAATATGTTGTTGCCTGGAGCCAGGAGATGCCCAGGCTGCCTGCAAACACTTTTACTCCTGCTGCAATGGAAACTGCCTGTTTACTCAGCTCTGTGAGTGCCAGCCTCCATGTTGGCTGGGCTAATTTGCATACAGTCGCTCTGATTGGCTGGTGGGCATGGCTTAGGCATGCCAAAGGGATGGTCAATTTGCATATTATGCTTTTATTATATAGGGTAGGATTACTACATAGATCATACATTTCATTTTACAGAGAAGGAAGAAAACTCGTTCTTGAATGATGTGTTTAGATGATAACTTTATTCTTACATATTGAACTCATTTGATATACCTGGATTGAAATCTTTGAAAAGAAAGTAATAGTAAACACCATCTATCTATCTATGTGCAGGCACACTATATACATAATGTATTAAAGGTCCCTTAAAATTATTATGAAATAGTTATTTACTCCATTTTACAAGTGAGGAACTAAGTGAAAGATTTTATTTTATTTATTTATTTTTAATTTTTTAAAAATATATTTATTGATTTTTTACAGAGAAGAAAGGAGAGGGACAAAGAGCCGGGAACATCGATGAGAGAGAAACATTGATTAGCTGCCTCCTGCACACCCCCAACTGGGAATGTGCTCGCAACCAAGGTACATGCCCCGACCGGAATCGAACCTGGGACCCTTCAGTCCGCAGGCCGATACTCCATCCACTGAGCCAAACCGGTCAGGGCAAAAATGAAAGATTTTAAATCTCTCTGACTTCATAGCTCTCAATGACAGTGAACTGCAACTAAATAATTTTGAAGTTTGCAGGGTTTTAATTATTATACATTGGTATTTTTTAAAATGCCTTTAACTTTTTATCATTTTGCAACACTACTTCAGTATTAGGACTGAAACATTGATAGATTTATATTCTCAAAGAAAGCACAGTAATACTCAATAATAAAAATATTCAGTTTACTATGCTTTACTTAAGTTTCTTTGGTCAATTTCTTATTTTTTCTTGATTGATTTTGAGACATTTTCTTTATTCATTATTTTTGATATGTGCTTTGAAAAATACACACTAAATATCTATTTATTTATTAGACACAACTTAATTGGATTCTTTAATCATGAAAAATGTGAAAATTTTAGAAAACATTAATTTATACCCCAACTTTATCCACCCATCTACTACATTATTATTCTCTAGTTTCACCATACAACCAGTTCGTTTTTTGTTTAAATAACAAAAAACTGCCCTCGCCAGTTTTGCTCAGTGATTACCAATTTCTTTCCTCATCATTCCTTCCCTCTAAGTTCAATTTTCTTTTAAATGTGTTACATAAGATATAAATTAAATTAAATTTCTTACAACATAAGTTAGTAATTTTTCCTGTAAAGGCCTGATATTTTGCTTTTTAAAAAAATCTTCACCCAAGCATATATTTATATTGATTTTACTTTATTTTATTTTATTTTATTATCAATGAAGGCAGGGAGAGAGAGAAATATTAACCGGTTGTCTCATATACATCCTGACAAGGGATTGAACCTGTAACCTCATTATATGTCCTGACCAGAATTGAGTCCAGAACCTTATGGTGTGTGGGATGATGCTCCAACCAACTAAGCCATGAGTCCAGAGCTAACGATCTGCTTTTTCTGGACCCTACAAATGTTTTCTTTCTGACACTGAGCTTTTGAAATTTTTTTCATTTTATTTTATTAATTTTTTTCATTTCATTTTTCCCCATCATCATTTATCCCCTTTGCCTTCTTTCACCTCAATCACTTTCCCCACCCATAATCTGCATACTGTTGTCATCTCAATGAGTTCTTTTTCTTTGTTTTCTATTTTGCTCAATCTCTTCACCCCCCAACATTCCTCCAACCAGAGCTGTCTGCCAGCTCTCTATCTGTATGAGTCTATGTGAAATTTAATAAACAAACTGAACTACAAAGCAAAATAGAAACAGACCTACATACTGTGTTCAGTAATTAAACTTCTAGATAAAACATCTTTATGTCTTTTCTAGAAGGTGTTTCTAATGGTAATACTAGAATGCACTAGAGGGGGAGAAAAAGTAAGTGTACTCAAGTGTAGTTTAAAACTGTCATAAAGTAATCATTGGTAAACCATTTTGTCACAACTAATGTGAAAATTGTGTGACAAAAATAAAATAAAAAAACACATCATTAAGTAAGTGGTGTGTGACTTGGAATTGGGAAGAGAGGTACTAAAAAATCTAAGTCTTTGAGTGATTGGTATAAAAATTGCAAGTAGGAAGTAGAAGGAAATAGAGAATTCATTTTCTCTATCCTACTTAGTTTTTTTGTTTGTTTGCTTGCTTGTTTGTTTTCTCCCTCAATGAAAGGTCCTTTCTGACTCATCAGTCTTCTCCTTTTTTCTTTTACATATTTATTTGTTTGTTTTACCTTGTGTCTCTGGCTAAACCTCAGTGTAACCATGAGAAGTCTGAGCTCAGAGTCCCAGCTCTTTACACTGATGTTACTGCCCCTTTAATTGGCAGGTGTCTTTCCCTAAGAAAATCAGATTCCCTGGCACTTTTCAGTCCCATGTTTAAGTTCTTTTTTAACTCAGGGATATAAACTAAACCAAGGACTTAAGACATTAGGGAATCTCTCGTGACCAGCTGTAAGGCATTGGTCATGAAACACTATGGACTCATAAAAATTGCATCAGACCTTTAAAACCAAAGACGTAGGATTGGAATGGGAAGAAGGCCTCCAAATTTGGTACTGTGGCATTAAGGATGGCTCACTGAGTCAAACAGCCAAACTTAAAGGATGCCCAGCAGGAGATGGACAGGGATATAGGACTTGAGTAGGGATAATAAAGGCCTCAACAGCCACCCAAATAGGCTGCCAACCAGCTAAGCATACATACTAATAAGGCAGCCATAAAAGGGTTTTTCTGTTTGGGCATTGATCATATCTCCAGAGCAGTATAAGATCCACATTCATTTAAATGAAGATTATTTATGTAAACTTTTTAAAAAATAGCTGATGATATTAGGATCCCCCTTCTGAGTTATTAGATGAAATCAATAATTTAAATACATAATTCCTTGCTTTTTGAGAATCTGTTAGTTAAGATGATTTATATTTTCACATATAATGTATTATTATACTATCTTCAGACTAATTGTGTTAATTAGCATATTTAAACATGATAAATGGCAATCACAAGCCATTTCTACATGTAGACTAGACAGGAAATCAGGGTTAATAAAAATAGGACATACACAAATTACCAGACAATTTTAATGGTTAGTATTTTTAAATTTATAAATGTGCTCTTTTAAGAAACAGGTCGTAGAGAATAGATCATTTCTACAGACTTCCACATGATAATTATTCTTTAAAAATATCAAGATAGTTTTCATATTTAATGGGGATTCCATTAGAATCCTAAATAATAAAAAACTCTGGCTACAGTTGTCTGTTTTGTTCCCAGACAAATTCCAAGCTTTGAGAATTGGGCTTAGTAGAGAGGCACTTAAATACTTATTTACTAAGTGAAATAGCCTTTAAAGAAAAATATTATATATGGATAGTTCTGTTATTTGTTTCTGGGTGTAAACAAAATGTTTGTATGAAAGGGCTGGTTGTATGTCAACTAATTTGCCTAAGGGAACAAGGCAGAAGTCATGATATTCCGCCCAGCTTCAAAAGTCACACACTGTCATTTCCACAATTACCTATTGGTTACAAAGACCAGCTCTGTTCAATGTGAGAAGGGGCTACAAAAGATGTCTCAAGCCATAAGTCAGTAAATACCAACTGGTGGATTTGGGGGCCATTATGGAGGGTGCCTGCCATGAGGCCATCCTGATAACCACTACCAGCTTGTCTGTATGGATATAAATTCTAACAGTCCTTGTTTGCTGGTATACATTGAGTAGTCATTCATTTCCAGCTGAAAAAAAAAAGAATCAAACCTATAATCCTGTATATTACTCTCAACACAGCTTGGCCCCAATCAACTTTTGCTTCCTTATATCGTACTTCTCCAGTTACTATCTGTACACGTTCTGTGCTGTAATCCTTCCTCCTTTCTCCTATGCTTCCTTTCTTGATGACACACTTTCTCCTATGTTTTTAGTTTCACTCTGTCACTGCATCATCAAATGAGCATACAACTACCTTTTTACCGTTTTGCATGCATCTTATTTCTTGCTTCAGGTTCCATCTCTTTACTGGGCTTCCCTTCACCATAAACTTCTTAAAAAGTTGTTATTTTGCTCTCACTTCTCCAATTGGTATTCATTCCTCAACCAACTTGTATTCAACCCTCAAAACTCCACTGAATCTTCTCTTGAAAAGATGCCAGTTTCATCCCACCAAAGCCAATTAACACTTTTCTGTGCCCGAATCCTTTGGCTGCTCAGCAGTATTCAACATCCCTGGCCATCCCCAGGTAGAAACACTTTCTTATTCTTTGCTTGACATACAGGATACTATACCTTCATGGTTTTCTTCTGATTTCTGTATCTTTCCTTCTCATATCCTTTTCCAGTTCTTCTATCTCTTTTCTAATTGTAAAAACCTTGATTACCTGAGGACAGGTCTTGCCTCCTTATTTTTCTCTTTGAATATCTTCATAATATCTTGTCCTTTTATATAGCTTTAAATGCCCACTGCTTCTTTTCCATATCTCACATCAAAACTGCCTCATGAATGGATTGCTAGTAAGTTTAGCTTACAAATTAAACTTTGATTTGGGTGCATGCTCTAAGTTTTCTTATTTTTATAACTAGATGCCCGATGCATGAAATTCTGCAAGGGTAGGCCTTTGTAACCCCAGCTACTGGGCCCTCATGTCCCCAGCTGCCTTGCAGCCCCAGCTGCTGGGACCCTCGTGACCCCGGCTGCCTCACGGACCTGGCTGCCCTGCCCCCCTGCCCACACCTGCCTTGGCCTGGTGCTGCCCGTATCCCCTGCCACCCTCCCCCCCATTCCCTGGTGCTGTGGAGCCCCCCCACCAATCGCCTCATAGAGGGTGCCCTGGGCCTCCCTCTGTGGTGTGATCATGTGCATTTTATGTGCCTTGGCTGGCCTGGCTCCAGTGTGTCTCACAGTGTGGTTGTCCGGAAGGTCATCTTGACGGTCGTTCTGCTGTTCAGTCGTTTGGTTGATTTGCGTATTATGCTTTTATTATTATAGATTATTATAGATAGCTTCATGTGTAGGTGACTTTCCTTTCCCAGAGTATTTGTAATACAGAGTTTTGAAACATCAGTTTACACTTTTATATTTGTTATGACACATAGCACGAGAGGTGACTATTGGATGCTTATTATTAATTGAATTAAATTAATATGTAAATATGGCAAGACAAACATACACTCTATAATAAATGCATGCTCAACTCTAATCAGTGGAACAAATTTACTTCTAAGTCATTAATTAACCTTACTATAATAATTTACAAAAGCAAAAATATACAAAACTTTATCTTAAGTAAGCACATGTAAACTTTTTAAAATATATTTTATTGATTTTTTTTCAGAGAGAAAGAGAGAGGGATAGAGAATTAGAAACATTGATGAGAGAGAAACATCGATCAGCTGCCTTCTGCACACCCCCTATTGGGGAGGTGCCCGCAACCAAGGTACATGCCCTTGACCAGAATCGAACCTCAGACCTTTTAGTCCGCAGGCCAATGCTCTATCCACTGAATCAAACCAGTCAGGGCTATATGTAAAATTTTTAAAGAAATAAAATGTACTTTAATAAATATGCTTAAAAAATAAAGTGTTTTTTCTAGACTGATGCCATTCATTTTTGTGTATGCTTGGATAGTTATTGAGTTCTATTTTTACTCATTTCTTCACCACAATGTTGATTGTAGAGATCAAAATTCAAAGTGAATACATATATGTGTGTACATATTTTAGATTTATACATATATATTATAATATAATATAGGAAATAATATTGATATATAAATAAAATATACCCAACCCCCTCCACACACACACATTACTTTCAAACATAAATGTCATGGTATAGAAGATTGTAACCAAAAAAAGTAAAGATTATATTTTTCAACTTAACAATTATTTTTTAGGTATGACTTTGAGATTTTGCATTATGCATTTTTCCTAATTGGTGGACAAGGAGATATATCCTCTATGAAACTCTGGAAAGAAGCTTTGGATTATGTGTAATATGTTGAATAAGACATCTTATTTTGCAGTAATTTTGCTAATTTTCGGTTAAAATGCCTGTTGTTGACTTTCTGTCACTGTAGATGTTTCTGTTATTTGTGTGTGTCCATGTATATGTGTGTGTTTTAACCCTAGGATTTGTTACACACTATATTTCATAAACTCTGTTAATAAGAATTATTATTTGAACTTTGGCTTTCTGATATATTCTGGTTCTAAGCACTGACATTAGAATGTTAACTTTAGAGATGTGTAAAGAAACTCACAAACTTCAATAGGGAATAACAAGAAATAGCTAATTCACCTGAGGTCACTGTAGGGCAAGACAAGGAATTTTAAAAGAGAGTATTTTTAATTCTTGGTTAGAGGCCACAGTGAAATAAGTACAGGGTATCACAGACACTGACCTCCTATAATTGCTGTGTCCCTGGTTAATTACTCCAGGGCTAGAGAATGTCCAAAAGCTTTATTGAAGAGTGTAAAGAAGAAACATTTTATTATTGCAAACTTGACCAAATACAGTAATGATTAATTGCCATGCTGGTAAACATATCCTGTATATCTCACTCAAATTAGTATGATCAAAATAGTTATGGGTTTTCCATTATTGGTGTTGGCTGGTCAGTAATCTATAAAGAAGATTTTGCTAATCTATCATATGCCTCTCCAGTCCTCAAAGGCAGACTGTTATTGCACTTTTTTTTTTTTTTTTACCATGCCTGGGTTAAAACCCTTCGCTTGAAAGACACATTGAGAGTTTGGCTTAGGTACAGGGATTTCAAAGACCAGAGCCAAAGGTAGTGTGTCTGTGCCAAGCCGAAGGATGGAAGGAGCACAGGACTGAACGCGACCATAGCAAGCTGCCTTTGATGATGCAACAGAAAAATAATTAAAGCACAACCAAGAAGAGCGAGTGATTCCATTTCAGAACAAAATCCTCTGGAAGACTGATAAAGACTGCTGGTGCAGAAAAATGGCATTTCTTTCAGGAAGAAGTTTTGAAAAGGAAAATCTATTTCTTTAAATTCTAAAGAAGTCTTATTGCTCCTATTTGAGCTCTGTCTCATTTATATTCTTTGTTAACTTCATGTTGGCACTAGTAATATTTAGTAAAATTGACTATGGAGCCCTAAGATGGAATGCTGCTGTGCTGTAAATATTTTTGCAATTTTATGATCAATAAAATACCCTTATGCAGAACATAGTAATGTGCATGAGAAATAAATTTCAAACAATAGTAAAAGTTTTAGCAAGATAAATATACTTTAGATGTTATTAATGCTATTTATAGTAAACAAATATAGCAACACATAGACTAAAACCAGATGACCTTCAATTTTTTGAGAAGCCATGAAATAAAGACCTGAAGTCTTTTGAGACAACATGCTGGAGAGAACTCAAGAATGACAAAGATAATTATTACCCCATAATATTTGTGCATAGAGTGAAAATTGCTTTCTCGTTCTAGAGGTACAGATTTAGAGTGAAATCTAACAAATGAGAACTGCATTTTTATACCTAATGATAATATGCAGAATTCTCTGGGTCTATGGTTTATTGGAACACTGTAAAATAATTACTACATTATATTATATTCTAAGCCAGGTTTCACTTTCTGTCTAGGATTTTTTCTTAAAGTTTATTTATCTGAGTTTTCATTTTCCCTTCATTGTGGGAAGTTATGAAGCCCCACTAATTGGGCTGGAAATTTCTATGAGAAATGCCAAGTGTGGAATAATGATAGCATTTTACTTCTTCACTCTGGTGTTTCAAGTATGCCTCCAAGAAAAGTAGGTTGGCGTCTCTCTCTCTCTCTCTCTCTCTCTCTCTCTCTCTCTCTCTCTCTCTCTCTCTCTCTCTTTCTCTCTCTCTCTCTCTTTCTGTCCCACTTCAGGGAAGTCCCTCATTAACCAGGCTCTGCTCTCATTTGCAGCGGTTGTGACTAGCCTGCTCCTGAGCAGTGAGCCCCCAGCGAGCTTCATGTGCCTTTGCTGTACTCATTCTGTATGCTGTCAGGTTAGAAGTTACCCCTTAAAATGGAAAGGTTGCATTTAACAGCAACAACAAAAAACAGTGCTTATTCTGACTGGAGAAGTTTTGTGAAGCCTAGTAATTGGCTATGTGAAGTTCAGCCAAATGTGGCTTAGAAGACTTGATAAAGTTGTAATTGTTTATATTATTCCAATAGCGCACAGATCTATTGTACACTGTCATCATTCTGTAGTAAAATGCAACCCTATTTAATGTTTTACTCTAAGTCTATTTCTTTGGGGACAGAAGTTTATGACTACTCCATTAACAAATATAAAAATAATTATTTCTATTATATTTAATTCAAATGACCATAATTCAGGAATACTGGGCTTTGAAGTTAATATGATACAAAAATAACCAAAACAAACTCCCTACAATGGAGTGCTCTATGCAAATAATGATGCTGAAATTTAAACTACTGGTAAATGCATTAAGCACACGTCACCTCGTCTGCAAGAAGTACAGGTAACATCTGAGTGTCCAGGGAAGAATCTCAGAGTATTGAGAGACCCTAGTGGCAGGTCGTCATGTGTATAAAGACTTGTGACAACTAATCCTGCTGCTAATAATGAAGAGAGGAGAAATCAAGGAGTCGTGGCCCTGAGGGGAAGGTTGTATGTGCCCCCAACATGATGTGCAGAGCCTAACTATGAACAAAGCTGAGACTGGCAGTTTCGTGTCATCCTGAAGCACATCTGTCTGCTGTTCTCGAAGGCCATTATGTACAAGGGCGTTTGATTTCATTCAGCACAAGGATAATTATTCTAACAATGAGCACACTTTGACATAGGAACAGATTGACAAATTAACAAGAATGAAGTGAGGAAAATATGCCATTCAGATCATTTATGTTGGGTGTTAATCTAACAGGATGACACAGAAAAATATTGAATGAAATCAATCCCAGAGAAGATTGACCAAACATTAAAATAAAACAGTTCCCCCCAACCCTCCCCCCCAAAGAAAAGGCAAAACAATTCGTTTAGAACAAAAATTTAATTAAAGAAATTGAACCAAGAGTTTGGGAGCCCAGCTCATATTTCTGGAATTCTGCCAATTGTTCTTTAAATAATTTTAACTCAAAATTAAGAGGAACAGAGGGAGAGAGAGATGTTGCATACAGCCCTACACAGAAACATACATCATCATGAGATTTTCTTCTTTACATTGCACATTTCAAAAATTAGAGCTGAAATCATTTTCAGTGCCACAGTTAAAATATAGAAACACGGTTGTTGCTCATGTGAAGTAGACCACTCACTGTTACCTGCTTTTATATTCAGAAACTCATCCCATTGTGTTTGGTGTTATTAACACTTGCTTTTATTTTTACCAATAAAAATATTTTATTGTTGATACTATTAGGAGGATTTAATAATGTGCCATGTTTGTTATACTGATATTTTTAAAATTTGCTTTTAAAATCACATTAGTTCTTGTTCTCTAAGTCTGGAAATGGCCTTTGTCCAAAAGTGATAAAATTCTGAGCTGAGTCTGCTTGGCAACAGGGACCAGCAAACAGATTAACATCAGGTACCAGAGAAGTGTGGGCCTATCGCTAACAAAAGGGTGGCTCTTTAAAACAATGTCAAGAAGTTCAAAGAAATAGAATAAAATAGAATGAAAAGAACATAGCAACCAAGGGCAAGAGGATAGAATGGGAACAGGGGGACCACTGTTCCAAAAGCATCTTAATGGTTGCCATGAATTATTTTTGGATTACTCTTTTTAAATACTATAGTTGTGTATTTAATCACATCATTGAGAAATGATTAAGGGTATTTCCTCCATATCTTTTTATCTGCCAGGATAGCTTTCCAAGATAGTGGTAATCTGACCTTAACGGCCAGTAAATGACAATGGGAAGTCAACGTGTGTAGCCCTTTTGAGTAGTTTTAAAAAAATAAGTCTTTTTATTCTTAGCCTTAGTAATACAATTTTGGCTATTTATTTGGATTTTATCTTAGTTTTTTCTTCACCTGTTAGTCATGATTTCTCCCTTTTTTCTTCCTTAATCATTAGTGACTCTCTACTGTGGAAAAGAGAATGTTTTTTTCTGTGAGTCCCAATAAATAGTAGCATTGACTAGGCTATGGTAAATGTACATGC